>BMAO01005519.1:0-37276 GCA_019973975.1 Trichonephila clavata | reverse complement strand
GCATGCTAATGAAATTTGGTAGATTATAAGTTGGCTGGGTCAAAATGTAAAACACATATTAATGTATATGATGTTTTAGAATCAGTGGCATAACGTACACCCCGCAACCCCAGCATCACGGAGGGGGGCCAGGGTTCTAGGGGAGCCAAAGCCTGACTGCCACAAATACTTAACTTTGTAAAATCCAACTTAGGGGCTCCAAAACTGATTTTTCAGGGAGGCCCAAATGTTCTCCTTTACGTAGAAAGGAGACGTACGTGTGTAGAAAGTGTAAGCTGAGAAAAACGTTTTAAATATTTACAGTGAGACCACTAACAAGCGGTCTTTGTGATCCTAATGTTGCGCGAGGTTTGGGAATCAGAAGTTCCTAGACAATCGTATTTATGATGTGCATATGTTCTTAAGAAGTTTATGAGACTGACATGATTCAAATGGTAATATTTTTAAACTGATCTCTATTTTGTGTGAAGTTAAGTTATTGTTTTCAAAAAATTCAAAATTACATTTCAATTGATATATGCAGACAACTGTCTTAAATAGGAATTTTGACTATTTGGAACTTTAAATAATCTCTTTTATAAATCATAGATATTACAAATTAGCTGCGCATGTACTGTAACACAGTAACCCCTTTTTAATAAAATTTCTAGAAAGCGGGATAGATCACACAGCTTTTATAAAATTATTTCTTTTATTTACAATTTTGAATAGTAAGTTAACAATAGAGAAGCGTTTTCGACCTAGGGACACAGTGCGGTTCAATTAACAAAGATCGGCCAAAAAATCAAATCTAATTTTTTTAGCCTGAATTATTTTCTCTATACTTTTCTAGAAACTCAAAAAATTTGGAAGTTCTAAATTTAAAAAACCCAGAGTTGTGATAACTTTTACGTTTGTTTTTATTCACAACCCAATGGCAAATCAAAACTTTATACTGACTTAGCTCCGAATGATAAAATGTAACTAGTTTGTCTTCATTTAAAATTCTAAGGCTTTTTTTATTGTGCCTAATACTTGGAAATTGTTTTCACTTGTTGCTAATAGTAGATGGAATAAAAGCTGGTATGTATTTTTCAATCAAAGCAATACTTATTTTTTAAAAAATAATTGAATGTAGAATTCACACATTTTTTAAGGAATTTTCAATGAGCATTCATCATATCATTGCAAAACCCACATACCAACTTTTGTATTATACATAGTTTGACGTACTTGTAAATAAAATATCATATATGCACATCAATTTTGGTAAGAGTAGTATTTTAAAATCACTTCATAAGTTTCAAGGTTTTCGCTTAAAATCTTAAATGGTTAGCTTTTTTGAAATTTTTAGCACAAAATCTATTTTACATCATGACATCATACATACACATAGGAGGCAATCAAAAAAAATTATGAAAATCTTTAAATTAAAAAATTTTGTGTAAATTTACCGTATCCCCTTAAAACATAAAGTAATCAGTTACTTTACAATATCGTCCTAGAGTAGGCTCTTTTCACCTGATCTCGCAAAGTCCATGATCCACCAAAATGGTTAAGTAAAAGTTCTCGCTCTCTTTTTTTTTCTCTATCCTCTCAAGTTTGGTCTCGCTGTTTTTCCACTTTACTTTCCAATTTTTTTAAAAAATCATCCGGGCAGGACTGCCTTCCAGTGCAGGACTTGAATTCCTTTCCATTCTTGATTGGATGAACATGGATTTGCACACAGCATCCTCAGACTCTCTCAGAGACACCATTCATTCTTCCGGGACAAGGCCTAGCCTGACTTATTCCTATTCTGGAGCTATATGTCGAAAATCGTATGCATGGGCCATAAATTGGGGTCATTCTAACCCATAATGCAGAATTTCTGTCAGTATCTTCTCAGAGTAGTGGGCCATCATTTTTACACATGTGCAGAAGGTCCACGTGTTGAGGGGATATAGTACAATTTACACAAAAGTTTTTAATTTAATGATTTTCATAATTTTTTTTCGTTTCCTTCTATATGTATGTATGGTGTAAAAAAGGTTTTGTGCTCAAAATGTCATAAAAAAGCTAACCATTTAATTTTAAAAGGTTAAAACTTGAAACTTATGAAGTGATTTTAAAATGCTGCTCGTCCTACAGAATTAACGGACATATATGAAATTTAATTTACAAGGACCTCAAACTATGTATAGCATAAGTTAGTCTGGGGTTTGCGCTAACATGATTGGTACCTGTACAATACTTCTTTTTATGAAGGTTTTTTAAAAATTCCTTAAAAATGCGTAAGTTATATATTAAATTATTTTTTTTAAAAAAAATAAGTATTGCTTTGGTTGGAAAATGTTTATCAACTTTTATTCCATTTACTATTAGCAACAAATGAAAAAATTTCCAAGTATTATGCACAATAGAAAAAAAAACCTTAACATTTTAAATGAAGACAGACTAGTTATATTTTATCTTTTGGAGATAAATTGATCTTAAGTTTTGATTTACAATTGGGATGTGAATAAAAACAAACCTAAAAGTAAATACCACTTTGCGTTTTTTAAACTTATAGCTTTCGAATTTTGTGAAACGGTAGAAAAGTATATAAAAATTAATTTAAACTAAAAAAATTAGATTAAATTTTTTGGCCGATTTTAGGCAATTTAATTTTACTGTGTCCTCTTAAATGAAATAAATAAATGGACTTTGCAGTTGACACATGTTTGGTTTATCTCACACCTGCTTTGAAGGAAGATGCCATATATAATGCCTTCTCATCTGCGGTTCTGGGAAACAAAAAAGGGAGTATCAACCAGCTGGTTAGCTTAAAAGTTACGTCACAGTGCATATTGTGTCATCTAATCATATTATTTGATAACCATCCTGTGGTTAATGTAACTACCTCTTGTCCACTTAGACGGAATTAGTTTTATAGCTAAATGAATTTAATTAATCAGTGTTTCTATTTGGATATATAATTTGGAAGCATTTTACTTAGACCATGCAGGGATATCCAGGGCTTCAACTTTGGAACAAATAGAAAGCCACTTTCTTACTATCGACACTGATTATAAAACTTTAAAATTATGAATTTTAAAATTTCCAAGTAACGATCTTGTATGTCTAGTTAAAGTGAGAAATATGAGTGGCTTAAATTAATTACTTATTTGACAAAAAAAAATGTCAGTTCTGAATGGATACGAGATTGCATTTTCGACTGATGATGATTTTAGATCAGTTCTCCTCAAGAAAATCTATCTGATTATGAAGAATAGTTTTTATATTCACTTTTTGTAATTTTCACATATCTAATAGTTGATATAAGCAAATAAAGCACCTTACGGTATCCGACTACCCTAAAATTGTGATTTTTTCCAAAAATATTATACAAATATTTTTTTTTTAATTTTATCTTATAGACCATCTTATTAGGTTTATAAAAATACCAAGTTTATTATTTTCCATTCACTAGAACAAAAACTACAGATGTTTTTTTAGTAAAAGCAGATGTCATTACTTTAAGCAAAATGCCATACTTTAAAACGCGTTTTACTACAAATGTGTGTGGTTCTTTAAAATGCTCAAACGGGAACAGAGATTGCTGAAAAAGTTTTGAAAATAGTTTACTAAAATTTTTTGTGTATGCTCTGTATAATAGTAGAAGTGTTTTAACCTTCAGATTTATCATTCACTGTTTTATTGCAAAATTTACAGTCCCTTATGTTAATATAATCATTATTTTTGTAAGCAATTTCATAAGATATATGCACTAGTTTTTGTAAAAATTAAAATATCTTTTATCCTGAAGGTCATTTCAAAAATGAAAAAATGAAAATTTGTTCATAAACTTTGTACCCATTTGGTACAGAATGGGCTCCGTTTATGTTATTTTTTGTAAATTTTCACCCATTTAGTAATAATATTTTTTTTTTACTTTAACATATTTTTCTTAAAATGTACTGAACAAATTTAAAAACCACAAAAAAAATTCCCATACCTTCATTTTCTACTAAAAAGCGTTGTTGCAAGTATCCGGATATCTTAAAAAATGCTCCTTTGTGAGTATTTTAAATTTTCCCTTGTTTGAAGAACCATTTCCAAGTTATATTATATGAGGTTTTGATTCATTAATTTTCTGTTAAGTGTCTTTTTTATGCAATTCCTATTTAAAGCAAAAAAATTAATGTATGGCTTACAATATATTTTATAGCTACTTATGAAGTTTCTAGTTATTTTTTTTAATTATATATGCACACACAATCTGTGATTGGACTTTCGTTAAACAAAAGGAGCAGTGATTATCTGCAACATAATGTAAAAAAATATCTCTCCAAATGCAAAATAATTGGACTTATAATGAATCCAATGTTAAGTTTAAATTATCGTAACAAATCTTTCGAGGGATTAGGGAAGTTGTCATTTTATCATTCAACAAAATTATCAAAATACTTTGCTTGCACCAATTAGTGAATCAAAACTTGGAAATTTACATAGTGAACAAAAATATATATGGCAATATTTCAGCTCAATCTAATGAGCAGCTGTCCCTTTACTTCACCTTGGATGCTGAGTAGTTTGAATAAGTTGATAGAATATTCCTCTATGGAACATTTGAACAAATTTTGTGTCAGGCAAGATTTGTTATTTCTTAGAGAATTTAAGAATTGTAAATATTATGGATTCCCTCTTATTGTTATTAAATAATAATATTTGTGATATTGTTTTACTTCTCTTTTAATATAATTTTATATAACTAATAGATCAAAAAGTAAAATTCAAAGCGTGCCCGTGATTTCAATCGAATTTGCTTTTAGTAGTCATATTTTTATTGTACTTCATAATTATTTTCAGATGGCGTCACTTTCGTTTTACTGTTCACCATTCATCCTACTACCATGCACAAATGAATATAAATATCACCACTTTCGAATACCACAAAGATATGTTATCAAAGCTACAAATCAATCAAAGAGAAGATTTTGTTTTTTTTTAATACTTTGTATGTATTCCATTATATAGCTTAAGAATACGAATAAATGTGTTGTAAGCAATCAGGATTTGTTGTTTATTCTTGTTGATTTTATTATAAATTCTTATTCAAATATGAATTAAAATTGAATATTTTACTCCACCTTTCCTTACTGCTTTGTAGATATTGAACTTTTAAAAAACTTTATAACTATAGTTTGAATAGATTGACTTGATTTTTAATAAAAACAAAAATATTCGTATATTGCATTAAATATTTTTATATTTTTAGAGCATACTTGTATTTCAGAACATATTTTTAATAAGTTTTATTTTATAAAACTTATAATTTTTATTATCTTCTAAATATTTGTAAATATATATCCACCTGGAAAACCTTACATCTTCAAAATTTCTCGTAATTTAACAAAATTAGTGATATACAGATGAAGCATGTACTCTTAATACATTTGTACAAATGTAAGAAATATATTTGATAGACATAAAGCATGTTTACAATACAAACAACAACGTACAGCTTGATGTCAGAAATGCAACAACAAAATGATTGTCACAGGAGTCATTCGAAGTTGCGACATTTAGGTCGCATCAAAACCGGCGCCGACAGACGAAGGACTATTGGACGCATTCAAGCAAATCTGGTGTTCTAGCAATGTCAGCTAAAGCGACAACGATCCATGGAGTGAAAACCTCCACTGTAGCCCCCGGTGTCTCAAACACGATTAATTTCAGGTGGCCCCAGGTGAATGAATCCAAGGGATTGAGGTCCAGGCAGAGTGGAGGTCAAGCAACAGTTCCGTCACATCCAATTCAGCTCCCGAGATATGTAGCATGCAGGTGGTTACACACCACAAAAAAAATATGCTGGTGTACCATCAAGCATATACCTCACGTTCTGATGCACAGTGGCCGTACTCCCTCTTTTATTCTCCCCGGAATTGTGGGAAATTTGCATACGTGCTGTTTTCTTCGACCTTATCACTGTACTCCAAATGCCCTCATTCAGTTGGCCACTCTCCTCGTATGGCTCATCCTCCTCCTGATGGGTAGTATTATCACGATTTTCATCGACAAAAAGGGCGACGAACGTGACCCCATGCTCTATTTTAATTTGTCATCCTCATGCTGCCTACTATCAAAGTACTACTGAATTTGTGTCGGTCGAATTCGGCAACACATTGTGTGTGTGTGTGTGTGTGTGTGTGTGGTGTGTGTGTGTGTGTGTGTGTGTGTGTGTGCGTGTGTGTGTGTGTGTGTGTGTGTGTGTGTGTGTGTGTGTGTGTGTGTGTGTGTGTGTGTGTGTGTGTGTGTGTGTGTGGAAAGAGATTTAAATTTATTTTTACTTAACAAATTCAATTTACGAAAAATAGTTTTTAAATGCAAACACTATTTTATTTACTATTATATTTGTGCTAAAAAACCTCATGCTTTCACTGATATGTTGTTTGTCAAATTATGTGATGCAACAAGTAATAATAAAAATATTTTTTATTAATATGAAAGAATTGCTCAATAAACTCCTTTTATGTGCCCAAAGGAATCCCATTTTTTATTTCAATCGTCAGAAAGGTCACACTATGCAATGCGTGAATGTACATTTACGTTTCAAGTAATTGCTATTTCGATATATATTGGTGAGCCAAAATATTATGACCATTCTTCTGCTGTACAAACGAAACCGAGTGTTGGCTCTCAAGGTCGCTCGTGAAATCTTCGAAACCATACAAACACAATTTTCCAGTGAAATCTTTTAGAGGTGGCGCAACTTTTTTTCTTTTTTTTTTCATTGAGAAAAGTAGTGAAATACAGTGAATTTGAGTATTGACAAGATCGAAACAGTCATCCCTCTCATCAATGTATTGGACTGTTATCACACCTAGTACGTTTACAGAAGAAGAAAAAATATTGTTGTTTAAAGATCAATTGCGAAAAGCTCTGAAAAGAAGCGTCAAGTATATTCTTCGAGATAATTTCTCGTATTAGAAAAAAAAACAGGTTTCCCATCAACTGATATTTGAGTCTGATGTCTCAAAAACTGTAGAAACACACTCCCTACATACCAGTAGAGAAAGCACTTAAACTACAATTTAAAATCATCTTTTATCTTAGATACATTAGATCTTCATGTTATGAATAAAATGGTTCGATAAAAAAAATTGAGATGAAAAAATTGTAAAAATTATGAAGGGTATTTATGTGATAAGACATAATAAATACCTAAATTTTATTTTTAAAAAAGTCCTTTGAATTATATGACACTGATTGTGTATGAGGAAATTTTTCACTGTTCTCACATAAACGTCAGCAAAATAAATCGTCGTACAAATAGCTTAGAATAAAAGACAGTTATTTTTCAGATTCTATATCCAATTACATTTATCTAAAAAGAGATTTGTAAAAATTTTAGAAAAAATTTCTTTTTCCTTCGAAATCTCTTAACTAAATGAAAAAGTTTCTAAAATTTTATCATCCAAAAAATATTTTCAACATTTGAATAACCTACCTAGATTTTTTTTTATCTAGGACCAATTTACTTTTTAAATATGAAGGTATTTTTTTTCATATATTAAGATTATTTTATATAAATATTTATTATATATTAAGACTATTTTTTTCAGAAATCCACCAATGAATATTTATTTCTCTGTTAAACAGTTTCATTATTAAATAACTAATACGAATTACATATATACAACCTTTTACAATAAAGTTGGGTGAATAGTCCTGTAATATTACCGTAGATAAAATATTAACGAAAGTTGCCTTATTGTCCTTCAAAATAGTCACATTTTAAGACTATGGACCGCTGAGATCTGCTCTACATATCCTGGAAACTTTGCAAGAAGTCTTCTTTTGGGATGGATTTCAAAAGCCTCGCTACGCTTCATTGGATGTGAAAAATATCGTCAAATCTCTTTCCTTTCAAAGCGAGTTTGAGTCGTGGGAATAGGAAGAAGTCTGGAGGATTGAGATCTGGCGAAAATGGTGGATGTTCAATTTACATTCCCCTCCCTTTTTTGGTCAGGAACTGTTTGACGATATTGACTGCGTGAGGGCGAGCATTGTCATGCACAAAAAAACCATGAACCTTGTGCGTGCTGGGGCCGTACCTTGCTTAGACGCTTCATGAAACAGGTCAGAGTTTCAATGTACCGTGTAGTATTAATCGTCCAAATATCATGCGCACAGTTAATCGACGATCTTTCGTGATTAATTTACTCACTTTTTCAATGTTTTCGTCACTGACGGAGGTCACCGGTCTTTCGCTACAGGGTTGTCAGAAATACTTTCCCGGCCTTCTCAAAAACGCATCTCGTACACACACTTCATGGACAGTAAATGATCTTCATAAACACGTACCAGCATCGAATAATTTCTGTCGGTGTCTTGCCAAGCTTTAAAAAAAAAACTTTAAATTAATCTTTTGTTCGTTTATTTTCCTGTTCTCAGTTAAAAATCAACGAACTAAACAAGCACTTTGTAAAACATGTCTTACACAGAACACAATTGACGCTCAACTGAACAATGGTGGGGGCAGATGGTTAACATATTCCGCAACGCATGTGCAACGTTTCGGAATTTCTGAATTCATTCACCGAACTTTATTGTCAGAGGTAGTATGTATATACCAAAAAAAATTTTAAGTATCGTGAAGGTGTTCTCAAATATTAAAAAAAGAGTGTCCTATACATAGAAAGAGAGATCATTTTATTACAAAACTTCTGATTACATTTATTTTTATAAACTACTTTGAAAATATAGTTTTTACAAAAAAAAAATGCAATGAAAATGGTGATATAAGCCTTACTAGCCCTTCATGTGTGTTAATTTTAAATATTTCAATTTTATGACTCAGTCTTTTGTAAAATGATACCAGAATACTTTAATTGTAATATATTTGGTTAATACATGCATATCGTGAAGATATTTTAGTTTTTTTTTAGTGAAAAATTTCAAGTATTGTACAAATATTCACCTACAGCCATTCTTTACATTACTAAAAACATGTTAATAATTTTCTCTGTTTCTCAAACAAACACACACATTTGGCATATATAGTAATAACAATATGATGTAACTTTACCTACAGATTAAATTCCATATGTTCTTTCCATTTCTTATTTCATATATTTAAAATGTACCTTACCTTATAAGAGTTTCGCATAAGTTTTATTTTAAATCACAGTTATTCATGTTTTAATGTTACTTATATATATATACTCTAAAAAACAGAAAAATATTCAAAGAATTTATAGACTACTACTTTAAATCTTTATTTATTTCATTCTCATAATTCATATATTGTTTCATTATATACAAATAGATTAATCAGTTTTCGCCTGTAAAGATAATTCATACTTTTTACGATAGTAAAATTAAGTAATATGGAAAAGGTGAAAAATTTTTGTATTATTTCAACAAAATATTACTCTATAATTCTTGACGTTACTCTAACCCTCTTAAAATTGTTGCCTTCTTCATTCTTTCAAACAGTGGTTCTTCGATGATGCTGAAAGAAATAAGTTATTGAATTACAAAAATATTTGGAATTTGTAGTTTTAAAATTTTATGCGTTAATACTCTACATAATATATTATAAAAATATTATAAAATAATGAGTTTATGAAGCAAATTTTCAGTAAAAATATCTTTCATTAATTTTTTAATCAATACATTATAAAAAACGCATTAAAAAACTCCTGTCATCTAATTATACAATAATAACAAAATTAAATCAAAAGAGCAGGAGTGACATGACATAAATAATTCTTTGTTCAATTCGAAAAAAATTTATTAACATTTCATAGCATATTATCTCCAAGATATCAATGTAGCAACTTTAAGAAAATTCCGGAAACCACTTGCAAATTGAAAAATTCGGGACAAAAAAAAAGGAAAATCTTGAAACCATTGCTGAAAAGAATTCTTGAGAAATTTTCATCCCTTCATTGACATTAAAATTATTCTGAAATTGACAACATGAACAGTATATATATTTATTTGAGACAAAAATCTCATTTCAGTTCTAAGTACTTCAGTTACAATACCGTTAAAGTAATGAAATATTAGAAGAATTATATAAATTTTAAAACTTGGAATTCTTTTTTAAAACAAAACAAAAAACTTTACTGAAATCCAAAGTCGTGTTTTTATTTTTTTTTATTCCCTTCTTTAAAACAAACTAAACATTTGAGCTATACGTGAGCTACATCGCTTACTGAAAATATTCAAAAACAAAAGATTAATTAATAATCTGTTTCCAATCGATCTATTTAACAATAAAATGTTAGGAATGAAGATAGGAGGGACGCCATAAGATAGACTTTCGTCATTCTTATATACGAGGGATGTGTTCCGAAAGTAATATTTGTCACTTTTTTTTTGTAAAAGTGTCGTGCCCCAGTCCTATCTTGGACTGGGTTCACATTGCCGACGCACCTGGTGTGGAAGGAAACATATTATCATCAACGAAAGCCATAATTACAAATATTTATTAACAACACACAAATACAATTAACAAGTTACACTACAAGTAGAAACCTGGAGTGATTATTCAATTCCTTAGATTAATCCTGATACACAACTCTAACATTCAATTCTAACCTTTAAATCTAATATTCCTACTAAGTAATCTCAACTATCAGAATTGACAAAGGAGACGAACGCTTACTAACGTCAGGTCGGTACTAACTGTAATCCTTTGATTATTTCAATGATTAACAATATCAATTACTATCTAATACGTGCTAAGCTCGCTGGAGAGATCCATAGATGATACTTACAACTAGTTTGGCAATTCCTTCTCCTACTACTTTCTTACTAAATCTAGACTTTATATAGTCAATTCATTAGCATATCACTATCTCGTGTTTTTCCGAGGAGGCTGTGAAATAGAATAATTGTGCCCAAAGTTACCCAAGAGGTTAATGGAAGATTGACGCGGATAGACCCGTCACAAAAGGATGTACTCAAGGTGAAGCAAATTCCATGAGATCCCACATCCATTGCTGGTTTGACGACGGCAGTAAGGACAGCGTTAGAAGACAGACGCATGCGCAAGGCGCAAAAGATTGGAGAGCAGTAGCAGACCGGCGTACCTGAGATTATTCGAGTACAAATCATGATGGCAGACATGAGTGCACGTACAATGTGGTCATCAATGGAAGTACGAGCTGTTATCCTGTATGAGTGCACACATAGGATATAATGAGTTCCAAGAACACTTACAGACCGTGTTTGGTGAAGAGGCCATGTCTCAATAAATGGTTAATCGCTGATGTTGAATGCTTAATAAAGGAAGGTAGAGTGTAGAACGGGGTGGATATTAAGTCGATCGCGATCAACAGGTGAAGCTCTAAGACTTTTTGGGGTGTTCGCCTCAACATCAGCAGTTAGTAATTACATACCGAAATATTCAAGATTGGTGGACAGTAAGCAGACTAAGTCTTCTACTGACTATAACTATGAGTTCTAACTTTCGATGAGAAAATGTTTTACCTTTTAATGTATTTTGAATTATTTGGTAACAAAAATACATCATTTGATATTATTATATTTGTGGTTATAATTGTTATATTTGAATCTTGTGTTTTGCTTAAAAGTTCAAGTTAATTTTATTGTAGTTATGGCAGAAAATATATATTCCCCTTATTATATTAAGTTATAATAAATATTGTAGACTTTTTCTTTTCTACGCCACTGGATGGACCGCAATACCTTGAAAAATTTAGAAGTAACCCGCACCCTCGAAAAATTGCTAACCCCTGATGTGGAGGTTGGAGATCGAAGCAGGAATTCCTCCACATCCACGAATGAAAACAACAGTACTGGATGTGTGAGAATTTTTTGAATCGCATGGTACCAAGTTTTACCAAAGTGATTTCTTCTAAGGGATTGCACCCTGCGAAAAATGTCTCAACATCGGTGCTGACTAGGTTGAAAAATAGTAGAAGGTGCATTGATCATGGTGTATTTTGTTTTAGCAATAAATATTTGTTGGGAAAACCAAAGACTAAATTTACTTTCGGAACGTCCCTCGTCGTTGAAATTCGTTTCTATTTTGATGCAAATTAGTTCAATCCACTTACCTTACGAATCATACGAGGACAGTCCTTTCGTCTTATGCATCGAAGATTTTGGAATTGTCTATTTTGTGGAAGAAATCCTGGCTTGCAGCGGCAACCAAGCTGTTCTGAAGGATTGCAATCATAAGGAATTCTGTAGAGATTCTGACAAGTAATAGTACAGCTTGCAAAAGATCCAAAAGTAGTATTACCGTTGCAGTTCGTATCTGAAAAGAAATCCTAATAAAACAGTGCTTATAAAAATGGTACCTAAATAAATGCAAAAATAAAGAATACATTACACCAGTAATCCAACCAGCAGCTCTTAAAATAGCAGAGAATCAAAACGATTGAAACATTGCGGCTTAAAGACGCTAATCTTGGTTAATGTTTTGAAGATCTAGTGCAATGTCACTTTAAAAAATGGACCAAAATATCTATTAGTTAAATTGAAATACTTAAGTTTAACAAACTTCAATCTCTGAAGTAAATTTTTTTAAACGCATACTCATGTTCACACGGTCTCCTCCAATACAATTTTACTCAAAGAGTAAAATTTAATAACATGGTACTTATTTTATGCTGCTTCAAAAAAGACTATCTATTTCTTTAACAATATATTGAAATACAGAGATTGAGAATGCCGATATTTATAATAAAATGTGCAAAGGGAGTTTAAATCATAATGAAAAAGAAAGCCATGGATGTTAACGAATAAACATAAAATGATATTATCAAGAATGAAACACTTTATTTTTTTTTCTTTTAATGTGTGTATGTATGTGAGAAAGAGAATAGAATAGCAAAGGATTTTTTTTTCAAATCATTCTTTTCCTGAGGCAATAAATTTACACTCATAAATCATCTTCGTAATGTAATTGAAAGAATGAGTGCTTTACGCCGACTGGCACGTAAACGTGCTAGTAAGAAACGCGTTTAGTTCCCGGCCGTCACGTTGACATGACAGAGCTTTTTCTGCTTCATCCCCGGAAGTCACATACACGTGCTAGTGGCTCGGAACGCTTAGAAATCTCGGGGTTTTTTTTACAATAGATGGCATAGTACGTCCATAGGATTTAAGATACATGTAGGTTTGACCTTCTTCGCGAAATGAAAGAAATATTACTCACAAGAACATGGACATTCAAAAGGAAATGAGTGTTTCAAAATCTCTTGCTTTATGACGGGTCTTTAAGGTATCCGACTACCCTAAAATTGTGAATTTTACCAACAATTGACAAATTTTTTTTATTATTTTATTTTATAGACTATTTTATTAGCTTTATAAAAATACCAAGTTTATTATTTTCTATTCACTAGAACAAAACCTACAAGTGTTTTAGTAAAAGCAGATGCTATTACTCTAAGCAAGATCTCATGCTTTAAAACACGTTTTACTCGAAATGTGTTTTTTTTAAATGCTCAAAGGGGGGCAGCGATTGCTGAAAACGTTTTAAAGATAATTAACTGAAATTTTGTGTGTGTGTTCTGTATAATAGTAGAAGTTTTTTAACCTTCAGATTTATCAATCGATGTTTTATTACAAAATTTACAGTCCCTTAATCACTGTTTCTTTTAAGCAATTTCATACAATAACTAAGATAAAGTGCTCTAGTTTTTGTAAAAATTAAAATATCTCTTATCCTATAAGTTATTTCAAAAATGGATAACATAGCAACACATCAGAATTGAAAAATTAAAAATTTGTTTACAAACATTTGGTACAAAATGGATTTCGTTTATGATATGTTTTGTAAATTTTCACCCATTTTCGTTATTACAGTTTCTTTTTCTTTTCTTAATTTAGCATATTTTTCTTAAAGTGTACTAAACAAATCTAAAAAACACAGAAAAAATCTCCATATCTCCATTTTTTCTTTAAAATAAAAAAGCTGTCACAAATAGTTGAATACCTTAAATGAGCATGTAGCATTTGTTTATAGTAGCTAAGAGAGTTTTATTTTTTCTAGAGCGTTATAGTTGGGTTCACAGTCCAGTTTTTAGTGGATAATTACATCTTGTAGACGAATGTTTTCTTTCTGTTACAATGTCAAAGCTTCGAAAATGCTCAACTGAACTTAAAATAAGCAGAAATAGTGCAAAATATTTCATATATTGATTCTGAAACAGAAAGTGAAAGTGAAACTATATGTATTCCGATTGTTCCTTTTATAAAGAATCGAATGATGATGATATTTCAAACATCTGCTTGCTGAAAAAATAGAAAGAAAATACTTCTTCATAGCCATACACAAAAGAATTTTTTTTTAGTTTTCACTTGCTTACATCTAGGCAAAACCCTTCCAAAATAGCTAATGAATTATTATGAGTGCAAAGATGGTAACGCAAGGACTACGTGTAGTTCTACGATTTCAAAATTTTCATACTAAAAAAATTTAAGTAACATATTTAGTTTTCAAATGTATAACGTTTAAAGTCATTAAATGTTAAGCAAAAGTGTGTAAGAAGTATATTTATAAAAGAAATAACTTGCGAAAATAAAGTATGTAAATACAAAATACACATAAAGAACAGGCCATTTATACACTACGGTAGGGGTCTTCTAACTACGGTCCACGAGGCCTTCTGATCCGGCCCGTTGAAATCTTTCAATGTACGGAAAAACGTACGAATTTAGGTGCATCCTGCAAAAATGACGTTACCTGTTAACCAAATTAAAATAGAGGTGTGTAGTAGAGCGTTATGTTCGCCAATCGATTATTACATTACAAACCTTATCCGATGTTTATTTTTCTACTTCTGTTCACAGTCAGTGAGATGATATACCGACATCTAGTGGCAGAGATTTTAAATGGTTTGCTGCTAGTTCAAGACTTGGTTATTTTTCAATTCCCTACTATTAGCTCACTCTCTCCCTATATATATCTTGTTCAAATTTTCAATGTTAATAAAAATACTTTCTATTCATCCAATCAGGTTCAAATATATTTTTGTAAACTTGTAGTGGACAACACTTGATGTTAATACAGTTTTTTCAAATATTAATTCATTTATTATCGGATAATTAATTTAATTAATTAATTATTTTCCACACCAAATTAAATTTGTATTCATTGTTCTAACAATGTAATTGTTAAAACAATGACAAAAGTTGATCTCGAAAACCGGTTTTTCAGCCAACCTAGCCAAACCGGGTGTGCATTGTTACAACAATGCAGATAAATCAAGCTCTTTTTTCAATTCCTACTATTAGTTCACTCTTCTCTCTCTCTCTCTCTCTATATATATATATATATATATATATATCTTGCTCAAATTTTCAATCATTAATAAAATGATTTCTATTCATCCAGTCAAAGTAGGAATTGACTTAAACAAATTTTTTTTATATTACTTGTTATCACACAGAGTGCTAGCTGCATGATGAGGAAGTGTTGGAGTTAATTAGTGTCAAATTGTGGAACATATTGCATTATTTTCTAATTAATGTAATTCCTTAACTTAATTACTTTACAATGAGTATAAGGTATTGGGGATATCGTTAGTTTGACAAGAACTTTCTGAGTATTCTGAAGAGGAAATATTAAAAGCAACAATCCCTCTACCATAATTGGATATATTTGTAGATTATATTCAGGTAAATTTAACTTAAGAAAACATAAGGATTTTTTTAAAAAATTAGATTATTTTCGACTATAATTACGACGAAATTAGTTCGCATAATCAGGTTTTTTCAGATACATTGTGGGCAAGATACTACCAGTTTCACTTATTATTCGTGCTGGAGTCATTTCATTTGAGTGAGTGTCCAACGATAACCGAGAAGAAGAAAGAAAAATAGACAATCAAACGATTCAAGAAGAATGGAATTTAAAATACTTTTTCACCAAATCAATTGAGAAAGCATTGTGTGTGATTTGTAATGAAACCATGGCTGTGGTGAAAGAATACATTCTGCACTGTCATCAGCGATCGGGAGAAATATTCACAACTTGAGGGTAAAATCCGTGCAGAAAATTTTTTCTAAATTACAAAATCAGCTTTATCTCAGAGGAACCTTGTTCAGTAAATCCTCAAATGAAAATGAATTCTTGATTAAGGCAGTTATAAAGTTGCTTACGTCCAGGCTAAAATGTGGCAAACCATTTACAGAGGGTGAAGTAATGAAAGAAGTGTTTGTTGGAAGGCACCGAGGAACTTTGTCAAGAAAAGATGCTAGGTACAAATAACATAGACTGTCGTGTTGCTGACATGGGTGAAATCAATGAATCTCAAATAGCTAAACCTGCAAGCAAGTTAACTGTATTATATAGCAGTAAGATGGATAAGTTGTGAGAAAGTTCTGAGCAGAGTATTAGAATTTAGAAAGGACATAACTAATTTCGTAGAAAGTAGAGCCAAGCTACAGCTATTAATGTCTGACAAAGAGTGGGTATGGAAATTTGCCTTTGTTGAAGACATAACCAATAATTGAATTTTCTGAACCTAAGACTACACAGAGAGAAAAATCTAGTTTCTGATTTATACACCCACCTAAAAACCTTCAGATCTAAACTTGTCTTGTTTTTAGAACAATCACAGGTAAACATCCTAACGCACTTTCCGCAGTGTAAGGTCATTATGGCAGAAGCAACAACTGAGTTCACTACGTCATTTGCAAGCAAGATCATCAAAGACCTCCAGCTGCGGTTTCTGGAACAGTTTTCTGGCGTCATTTAAGAGCTGTAAAAAGGAGACTGTTTTAAAATCCATTTGAAGCAGGTGTGGCCAGTTGCCGAGTTGAACTACAACTAAAGTCCATTGAGTTGTAAGCAAATTACCACCTTAGGAACAAGTTCAAAGAAGGACTGGTGGGTCTTTACCAGATTTTGCCCAATGAAGGCTTTTTTAATGGTCTAATTAAACTTTTTCACTAAGGTACCTTTCAATCTTTGGGACAAAATACTTGTTTGAGCAAACATTTTCAAGAATGAAATACGTGAAGAACAGTTTGAGAACAAACTTGTCTGAGGGTATCTCGGGTCACTTTTTATGTTAGGGACATCAAATCTAAAGACAGAAATGTCTGCTGTTTTGGCATCCATGAAACATTTTAACCACTGCCACTAATACAGGTATTCATGTGTAGTGTGTTAATATGTTATTAAATAATAACTGAATATATAATTAAAAACAACATATATATTTTTTATTTAGACGTCGAGTATGTAGTTGACCCCCAAATTGCTGTTTGAGAGCTAATGTAGCCCCCAGGCTGAAAAAATTAAGGATATCTGCTTTACAGAGCATTATTAAATCATGCGTTCATATTTCACGGATTTGGGTAAAATCTCTCGGCCTGTGAGTGACGCTCACGAAAGAAACCTCTAGCGGTTCTAGCGGTACACATGCATTTGTGCCTTTAGTACCGAAATGGTTAATTAACGTAACACTCTAAATCCCTACGAGGGTTAGAGGTGACAGACTTAGTAATTTTGAGTCTTTATGTGCATACATAACATTTTTTTAGTGCTGTAGACACTGCTGAATAATACATTATCAAAATACCTAAAATAAATAAATTCATATTTATAAGTTCATTTTATTCATTGTATTGTTGTTGTATTTTTTATTTATATTTAGGGGTTATTTTAAATATTGAATCCAATTTTCAGTCTATTTTTAAAAATGGGTTTGGTTATGTTTTGGCTTATTCGGTGTCTTTAAATATATTTCATGTCTTTAGATTTGAGTTAATAGTAGCTCATTTTTTTTTCTTGACAAACACTTACATTAGAGGATATGTACAAGGATACATTGATAAATTGCATATTGAGCGCAGTTGATACTCTAATACTACTATTTGTTTTTATAATTTTGTTATGTATAAAACATTATTTTTAAATCTGATGCAAATTAATTCCATTTGATGAAGTTTCCGCATTGCTTTTGCTTGCTCTCGTGGAAAATTTTGAAGTCTTCTTTTGATTTGGGCTTCTTGATGGTACGATACATGTAATTATGTGAGTGTGAGAAAGTATGATAATAGAAAAATGAATGTATTTCATAAAAAAACCGTGATTCAATGATTTTAAGAGAAATTCGATGTCCTTTACAGAATTCTTCTTTTTTTCTAAATTCATTCGTATTTTATAGGACATTATTAACAAATTTTAAGCCGCTTCGATCAAAGCATGGTTTATTATCTTAGAATCTTCATAAGAAATTGCCATACCTCGTCCTCATGTGTTACATAGAATAAAGAATCCAAATTTCCCAGAGAAATAGAACCCTTAGGATCAGATTCTTAAAGCGTTTTAACAGTTCTGTAAAAATAAATAAGTTCTTTTAGAAGTATATTTTTTTATTTACCTTTTAATGGCCCTCATATTCTGTCATTCTTGTTATTTGTGTTAAACTTTTTATTAAAATTTTTAAGGTTCACTTATTACATTTATTGCATTGCTTTCAATATTGTAATATATATAATTTTTGTAATTATTTTTCTTCAGTTATCGTCAGAAAACTTATACGTGTGCTTCCTTAAGATATCACGCGTTAAGTAGGTTACGTATTTAAGTATGCTACATCTATTAATTTGCATTATACGTACGCTTGTGTGGACTTCATTTGAATTTTAAATTTCTTTAGAGCCCCTTGTTCATAAAGATAATTTTGTAAATAATTTTTTGTAAAAACGAGGAATTTTATTCGAAAGCAATTTGATATTAATGCTCTAAATATACGATTATGTGTTACATTTAATTTATTTGACATAAAAACCATAGCCTTGGAAAATCAGAATTTACTATAAATCAATCGAAGGCTTATTACATGCTCTTTACTGCCTGCGATTTTTATTTCACAGAACTTTTATTTGAAGATATCCATTTTAAATTACATATTTTGTGTCATTATAATTTTATTTATTCTCAAATTTGTTTTTTTAATCCCTTATTTTATAATAAGGGAGCAGTAGATGAGTCACATACTTTTCAGTATTTGAACATATACTATTCTCAAATAAATATGTTTTTGATATGTTTTGTGACTCTTGTGTTAAATATTATAGCACTGTAATTACAGAAAATGAAAGAAAAATACAGTTCTTAATTTTAAAAGGAAATACTATTCATATGATGCTTCTCCTCGATAAAACTGGGTAGTAAATTTTTAGATTAAAAATGTCATTATTCCTTTTTTTTTCTTTTTGCTTATAATCAGGATATTTTCCTTAAATTTAATTTAACCCCTTAATCCTAAATCTGCTTCTGTTTTTTCTCAAAACATATATTAATATTTTCACTAACTTGTTTGCATAGCTTGTATCTGATACAGTAAAATCAATTTATTACAAAAAATAATATTAAATTAATTTTAATACACACACACACACACACATATGTATAAGCAGACATATTTTCGCCATAATTTTTAAACGAAAAGCTCTTATATAAATTTGAGCCTCAGTAATGATAAGCATTATTTCGTTTTTAATTCGTTTATTTCAGTGGGAAGAGTTTATGACTATTTTTACAGAAAGTGTCTTGGTAAAATTGTTTCCTATTAAAAGTAGGAATTAGTGAACTTACTAATTAAGTTAATAGGTCAGTTTAAAATTTACCTATACTAGAACTTAACTATAATTAGTAATAAAATTTACACTACCTATAAAAAATCTTTTCTCTTGATTTGATGTAGTAGTTTATAAGTATCATATTAAAAAAACAAAGCCGAATTTTTTAATAATAAATATAAAGCTATTGAAAAGATGCATGAGAAAAAAGAAGAAAAAGTAGAAGAGTATCCAGCTGTATCATCAGATCTGTGTAATATCAAATGCACATTACTTTTTGCGTAAATAATTCGAAATCATATTAGGTTTAAATCATTTAATTGATATAAGTTTAATTAAATTACTTCCTGCTGTACAGCAAATTTTTTGCTTTGAAATAAATGTTTATATTCATAAATGTGTTTTCTTTACAATTAGCTCTTTTATGTGTATACGATAAAATTAACACTTTATAAACAAAAGCTTTTTGTTTAAAAAGTTTGTCAAATAAATAGTATTGAAATTATTGTTTGTTGATTGTAATTGTAAATATCGTTGTTTAATTTATTTAACTAAGAATTATACTTAAATTAATTTTCAAATTGTTTAAATGAAAAATGGAATTTTCACCAATAACTAACACAAAAACAAAACTAACTGCTAAATAATATCCAACCAAATAATATTAAGTATAATCATCCGTCAGTTAAAATTAAAATATTTCTGTTTTGGTGACACACAAAACTTGATTGTTTATGTTTCTGTAAAATTTCAGTAGCTCATATTAATTTTTTTCTTATTTTATTCTTCATTTTTCAATTTTATTAGTTATTAACTTTTATATAGAACAACACTGAATAAAAAGATAATAAGTAAAAAATTACTTTTGAAGATTTCTAAGAAAGTATCAGAATATTCAAATTCAGTTGCGAAAAGTTCTAAATTTTCAGTCAATAAATATGAAAAACTAATATTACTGATTATTACTAATTACTAGTAATTAAACTAATATTACTGAATATATAAGAATAAATTTTTCAATATCTGAAATAAATGCAAATAATTTATAACATAAACTAATGTAATAGAAAATCCAGAATTTAATTAAAAAGGAAATTCCGTTCATTAAGATTTAGAGCATTTTCCCATAGATTATTAGAAACAACTACCATACACTTTTTGCAAACCAATGCTTTAATATCAATTGATTTTAAATGTAGTCTTTTTCCTTCGTAATTTCTATATAAGAAAACCATTATTTCTTTAAGATAAAGTAATTAAAACTGTTTTGTGAAAACCAAATTTCGAATTTATCGTGTAAAATTACACGTGAAAATTACATTTTTAAGCACATTAACCGTTCGGTACTTTACCAGTTTACACCATTTAAATTATAGTTATTTATTTTACAATATTTTCATTAATAAATAGTTCTGTGTTTCATGAACACAACATAAAAGGATAATAACACATTGTTTACTTCATAAATATAAAATTTTGTCATAAACATTGTTTATAAGATGTTAAAAATGAATAGATATAAAGTACAGGTAATACGTAAAAAAAGGCATTAAGTTTTTTAACTCATAGCTGAATTTTTTTATCTAGGTAATTATGATTAATTTATAATTTTCAAAAAGGCATTATTAATATTTTTGATATGTAATGAATAGTACAAAAGAATACTTTAACAGCTCAGCGATACTTACTTATGCCATGTGCATCAAAGAAACTTTTCTCTGAGGAAGTGATAGCTAAAACCAAAAAAGGTAAATTTAACAACAGAATAAAGAAATTCATGATATCACATTGAAATCGATCTATACATAAATGGAAGAAATCTTCAATTTCATGAGTGATATATAATAGTTATAAAAACCACGTGTTTGCTGCATCGAACCTTTTTAAGATTTATTTAAAAATAAAAAACAGAAAAGATTTGTTCCAGTGAAAATTATTTTCACAGAAAAATACGTGTGTTTACCTTTGTTTTTCACACTTCAAAATCTCACATTGCAAAACTTTGAATTTCTGACTATCATATGCTGTGTGTGCATGCATACAAAGTTTATTATAAGCAGTTTAAAATTCAATAACTTTTATATATATAAATTGAAGGATTAGAGGAATATTTATGTCAAAAGATAAAATAGAATTCATAGCTTATAGAAGCTAGTATTGACTACCCATAACCACTATTTTCTGTAACTGAAAACAATAAAACAAAAACGCTGATAAAATAGTTTGTAAAAGCTGTTCAATCAAAAAATATTTAATTTATTAAATGACGTCAGATACTTAAACGATAAATATTTATTCTTCGTTCGAAGGCGTCATCATCATCATTTCTATTATTATTACTACTATTACCATTTTTCAATTGTTTCCATTTAAGGTTTACTGGAAAAACTTCTTTTGTATACTTTTTTTAGATACATAAGGTATCAACTTATTTCTTCAGGCCTCTCGGTATGCATTAAAACATACGAGGATTCTTGTCATATCTTATAATATAAAAGTCCCGTTTGTTATTTTTTCTAAAAAATACATTTCTAATTATTAAAGTTTAAAAATTTTCATTAGCCGTTAATAACATTTTTAAAGGTTGTACATGTTCTAGAAACCTGGCTTAATGTCATGGCATATTTCTTTAAACCGGTATAACCCTGAGCCATTGTTTGGACCACACAGAGCTGTTACAGTTCTTTTTAATTTTCTCCTCAACTGCAACTAGTGAGGATAGGACTATTTTTCTTCTTCACAAATACTACAGCCGATTTCCGGCCAAGGCCGTTTCAGTTAGTTAAAACCCTCTTGCTCTGTTTATTGCTATTGTTTTCCATCTACTTTCGCCGATGTTTCGCAAACATTTGTGCATATTGTCTAGCCATTTGTGACGGATCTATACGTGTCCCTCCACTAACCCTCTTGGAAAATCGTTGGGCTATCATTCACAACAACCCTTTTGGAAGAAGAAACCATGATATACATATTAGGTCAGTTATATATAATATAGGTTTTCTAGCTAGTGTGTTAGATAGAGGAGAATAAATGAATAGACGAAGTTGCCTGGACATTGAAATATTGAGAAACTAATAATAAGGAATATATCTAACGGTCAAGTATTAGTTAGATTGATAGCGCATTTCGGGTATTAAATAGTTGAAGATATTTAAGAAACGATTAATCACCATAGCTAGATTGTAAATCAAATATTAGAGAAGTGGATTGATCCATAAAAGGAGGATCAATTTAATAGAAGTCTTCACACACACACACAGAATTCGTGCCTCGCGTAGCAAAATCCCCTCTGCTCTTTATTGGAACATCTCATCCTATTTGATTACTTGTGAATTGTGTCTTTTGATAACTAGTATGCTGAACAAATAATTAAAAGGCATTGTATCGAGTCGTCCTTCACTTCCTCAGGAGGATTAGGTCAAGAACTATACACATTTTGAATGGGTCTGCATCTTCTTATCTTGCCTTATCGTTTCAAAAACCTTATTTGTTTGATTGAGTTGTTATCATTCCTGAATATATGGCCAATCCCTTTTAGTTATGAAAAAAAGTCTTAATTACTTTAATTAAATTTTGTTATCTGTTCTTTATTCGTAATTCAAAATTATAAAGTATATTCTCCAAACCTCATATTCATTCTTCTTCTTCGATGGCTCCATAGCCCTGGGTGGACCCTGGCCTTCTCCAGAAGTTTTCTCCATGTATCTTTACTTTTGGCAACTGTTTTCCAGTGCTTGATCATTAAAACATTAAGGCCTTTTTCGACACAGTCAATTCATCTTAATGGGGGTCTGCCCTGAGGTCTATTTCCCATGGTCTTTGCCAGAAAGATTTTCTTGCAACAACGACCTTCATTCATTCTAGCTAGATGACCAGCTTATTAAAATCTTTGCCATTTGACAAATTTTACAATATCAGATTGTTGGTAAATTTTGTAGAGTTCTAAGTTAGATCTTCTTCTCCGTGATCCATTCACTTGAATCCCACCAAGAATGCAACAAGATATTTCTCTCGAAAATTCCCAAGCTTCCTCATCACGTAAAGTCAATGGCCAAGTCTTTGAAGTAAAAGGCACGACAGTTCTTATAAGACTTTTGTAAAGAAGCAATTTAGTTCTCAACTTGAGAAAACTGGACTTTAAATAACTCTTCAATGCATAAAAATATCTATTTGCAGCAATGATGCTTTTGTAAATTCATATTCATTCACCACTCCAAAAATGCTTCTCAATATTTTTCGTTCAATTTCAAAAAGTTTTCCTCATCCAGTTTTTGCAATGTCCATTACGCATGCCATATAAAACTATGGATTTTATACATATTTTGTATGGTTTTACTTTTGTTTTCCTGTTTATAAATTTGAATTTAAATGGATTTCTCAAACCATAAGTAACTTCTGCCAGCTATGTTTTGATTCTATTTTTAATTTCGATAATTAATATCGCATTGTTGTTATTTACTATTGTACCTAAACGTTTGAATTGACGGACCTCCTTAAAAATATAATTATTTATTGTCAGTGGTCTCTGATTCAAGTTCCTGTCTGAAACTGCCATAAACTTTGTCTTTTCTTCATTGACAGTCAAACCCATCTTTTTTTTTTCTGCCACTTCGAGCGCACAAAACACTTCAACAATCGCTGCCCTTGTTCTTCCCACTTTGTCTATATTGTCTTCATATACTAACAGTTGCACAATCTTTACAGAAATGTGTGTGTGTGTGTGTGTGTCTATAATCCACAGTCTTTTATTGCTTTTTCAAGGACAAGGTTAAATAACTGGCATGAAAGACAACTTCCTTATTTTAATCCTTTTCAGTATAAGAAGCATCTGAAAGAGTCCTGTCCCCAACTAAATACTGCATTTAATTTTATTAAGGTTGACTATATTGTTAGTTGCGTTTAATTTCTCAAATTACAGACAACTCCCATTGAGAAATTTTCAAAGTATTAACTCTATCTTTGACGGATCTCTACTTTGTATCTCTCAAGATCGTCCTGTCATCATTTCGGCAAAAAGTTATACTTAACTTGAAGTCCATGTTACCAGGATTGTCTTAAGGTATATGTCTACAGGGAACGGACTCAGGGCCTCGGCCACAAGGGGGACCTCGTCTCGTTCTCGACTTAGCCTTAATAAGACCCTGATTTGAATAAGTTCAAATGTAAAATGTTATTACCAGTTGTATTCTCCGAAAAACTGGGAATTTCGGGCGATATGTCAACTGGTTACATGTGATAACCGTTATTTATGAATAGGTATAGGCCTACCACCATACAGGATCATTTCTCAAGCAGTCAAAAGGTGGCAGTCGGTCGAGCTAGTTTATGCGATTCTGCATAACGTTATTTGTTTGTTTGTACGAGTATTTGACAACTTATGCTATGTACTGTCTACTTTTAAAGGTCACGTGTGGGGCCTACATTTGTGGAGGAGTAATGTTAATTCATGTAAAATTCCAAATTTGATAATTGGGTAAAAATATTCAAATATTTTTAAATTCATCAAAAAAGAGATTTTCCAAATTTAAAAAATTATACTTTAAGCGTATTTTTAACGGAATTTCATTTTGTTTACCTATGACGTTATTATTGCTGACAAATACGTGGTTTTTAAAAGAAAGTTTTTCAACAAAATGTTGAAACTGGCAGCAATGAAAAACATGAACTGGTTGACTTGAAACATGTGATTACATTTATCATGTGATGACATCTCATGAACTTGTGAACTAATTTTTCCATCGGTGTTGTATGAATTGTGTTCAACTAATGATGTCTATTGTGTATATGCTTGAAATTTAAAGAAATTATTACATTGCTACCCGGGTCTTTTTACAGTAAGCTACTAATATCAATCAAAAATGTAAATTTCGTACACGATTACAAATGGAAAGTAAAAATATTTTATGATTTATCATATCTGAAACATATAGTTTTGAAGAAAAGAAGAGATTAAAACAGAAATTCATGATACAAATATTTTTATGTTTCCTGATGGTGAAGGAAATCCAGTTTCATTTGCCTCACGTACACTTTCTGAAAGTAAAAGGAATGATGCACACAGTTATCATGAAGCTTTTTCGATCTGCTGGGTGATGAAAATATTTGGTACTTTTCCATTTCGCCTGCGCAAGCACTAAAGTCGCCAAAAATTATACAAACAGAATATTCCGGCTGGTAATTTTATCAGTCGTGATCTTTTCTTATCGTAATTCTTTTACATAACACATCAAAAATAGATGAAAACCTATGAGAATTAACATTTATAGCATTTTTTGAAGTGATAACTTCTTTAGGCACGTTTTGCTAAACTGTGAATTAAAAAGAAGAGTCAGGTTCGGGTGAGTTACGCTACTCGGTTTTCCTCGGTTTTAGTTAGAAATCGTACTCGGATTGGCGACTGGCATTTAGTTTTCGCAACTTCAGCGAGTGTAAGAAGGAAGAGCACATGCGAAAATAATTATAAAAAGAGATTATTCTTACGTAGAAAATCGGAAGAGGGATTCTGGTAGTTATTATAAGAATATTTCAAAGTTTGTAATCAAGCTGCCACTCTTCGTTGAGCAGCAGAGAACTTAACGGAGTATCTAGTAAAAGTTAGTTTGATTTTTCCGTTGAATATTGTTTATGATCAATACTGCTGAAAAATGTTACAAAAGTTGTCTTGCTAACTGTATTCGAAGAAATCGGTGAAACTTTTGAAATCCTCAGAATTTATAAGAGATAAGGAATTTGTCTTAGATTTCCCTCCGACCACAGTTGTGCTACGTAAAAATGAAGACGAGTTGCATAGGTTACGCTTACAGCAACAAACGGAATGTGTAAATTCAACGTTTTGTGTTGTTGAAAGTATTCCTTCATTAGATAAACTCCTTAAAGCTGTACAAATAATGGTACGTGCTGTGCCAAGAAGAAATGAAACACGGGATCTATTTTATTGATTAAGTAAAAAAGGCATTTAAGCACAAAAATTAGCAAAAAAAATCAAAATCCGAAATTTTAATGAAGCTAATTGGCGAGAAAGTTGCTAATATTTTGGTTAATATTGGTGAAGATAACTAAGAGATTACGAGAAAATAAAAGCACGAGTTGTGAAAGAGTACGAATCTTTTTGTTTGCTTTGATAATTTTAAGAAAAGTAAACGCCTCTCTAAGCATAATTTTTACTAGCCTTATATAGTATACGGTGTTATGTAACTTATATAAACGGTACTTACGTATTATCACAACGGTATTGGGGATATTATATTAAAGGAAGCACATAGTTGCCAATTCAGCAAGCACGATACATGGGAAATCAGGGTTGCCAACTTGGCGAGTTATCTTGAACGTTGGCATTGTTACGATAGTACTTAGTGCCATATAAATATACATATTGTATAAATTTAATACGCATAAGTAATTTAAGTATAAATATTTTTAAAAATTATTAGACCAATTGATATTTAAATCGTATATATACGCATATATAAATATATAAGAATGTATAATTATTTAAACATTGTCCTTTCCAAAAAATGGATAAAATAAACAAATCCCCGATGAATCCTGGCACGAAAAAGTGAGCTGCGAAGATTTCGTAAAATAAAACATATTACATCCGAATAATTGGATACTCTTGCCCAGAATAAATCAGCAGTTTTCATTTCTATCGTGTGGTCATAAGCACACACACAAATTTTTTAACCGGTGGAAATCTTTATTAATTTATTTTAACTTTCTTAATAATGAAAATGGATTACACACACACACACAAATATTTTATTTTACATTAAATATTATAACATTTTGACCACATACCCCCAAAATTAATTTGAATTTGCCATTGAGCCCTCAGCAGTCACTAGAACCCCTAGGAGCTAAACCATTTTGGGAACCTATTATTTTGAGGAATGTTCGATTCGGATCTTATATTCTTGTAATATGCATTACGTGTACAATGTCCTTCCAGTGATATGTTCCACGCGGGGCATGCAATGTAGAAGTCATTTACTTCCGCCTGTAGATAAAATTTTTGCTTCGGCCTGTCTGTTCTCCCTACCTATACAACGTGTTTAGTCGATGAAAGTAGGATGATCGACCTTGCATGCACCATTTAAACCACCTTCTCTAATGCACGGAAACAACATAAGCTATAATACCCAAAACAAGTCATTCAAAGCCCCTTTCAATGCCGAAACGAGTAGTAGCATTTGTTCAGTCTGTGGTAGCAGCATTCAATACTGTTGTCATCGTCTTGTAGAACACACATATCCTCTTTACCGCTAATAAATTTGCTTTTGATACCTCTTGTTCTTCTTGAAATTATCATTTGAATAGCCAGCAAAGTGACATTCTTGATATACACTTCAATTAAGGTTTCTGATTTAACGGTTTTTTCCATTCCCGGAAATACATCAAAATTTCAAAAATTTTAAAAACAAGTTATCTTTATAATTGGTATCAGTAATTATATATATTATATAAAATAAGAGTACATATAAAATGCAAAATTTATACTCAGTTATACGTTCACCTAAAAATATAAAAAATATAAAATATGTTAATTACACTGCTGGCCACCGTAAATGCAACACCAAGAAAGACAAGAGATAGCACAACAAAATTTATTTTGTAGATAACATGTTGACCAAGTATCAAATGATTAAATTTATAGACTTCTGTCAAGTGTGGTTCCTGCCAGAATCAGTAGCCAGAGTAGCCACCATTTTTGGAAATCACCGCTGCCACACGTCTCGGCATTGGTTCAAAGAGACTTTAGATGTGTTCTTGGGGTACAGCAGACCAAGAAGCTTCCACACGTTACCAAAGTTGATATGGTGTGGCAGCTGG
Source organism: Trichonephila clavata (assembly GCA_019973975.1). Taxonomy (NCBI): domain Eukaryota; kingdom Metazoa; phylum Arthropoda; class Arachnida; order Araneae; family Nephilidae; genus Trichonephila; species Trichonephila clavata. The sequence goes on along the minus strand of BMAO01005519.1, from coordinate 8,920 downwards.
GTGTGTAATATGGGTCAATCGTTGAGCAACCATGGACCACATGTTTTCTATCGGTGAAAGATCCGGAGAGTGAGCCGGCCAAGGAAGCAATTCAATCTGATGATTGACGAAGAACCTTTGTACAATGCGTGCCATGTGTGGTCGCGCATTATCCTGTTGAACTATGGCTGTGGTAAGGAAGGACAACTGGCTCTAACACCTCGGAGATGTAGCGCTGGCTGTTTAAAATACCGGCAATGCGTTCTAGAGCAGTGCGAGAGTGATATCCAATACCTCCCCATACCATAATACCTGGTGCAGGACCAGTGTGGCGGTGCATAACGCAGCTGTTCAGCATCCTCTCTCCACGGTGTCTCCAGACTCGAATCCGACCATCGTGGTGTTGCAGACAGATGCGTGACTCGTCAGTAAAAACAACTTCATTCCATTCTGCCGCCCACATTCTCCTTTCATCGCACCATTGGTGGCAGAGACGTCTGTGATTCTGCGTCAAGGGTAGACCAAGAAATAGACGTCTTGCGGACTGACCACTCTGTTGTAAACGGCGTCGAATGTTATGCGCAGACACTGAATGATGCGTTACAGACTCAATGTGCTGTGCTGTGGTTCGTGATGTGTCTGAGCTATACATCACTGCCATGCGCACAATTTGCCTGTCCTCACGTGCAGTGGTGCACTGAGGTGGATGCGATCGACCACGTCGGTCTGTCGTACCCTCCAGTATCCAACGGTCACATATATGCATTACAGTTGTTTGGTTACGTCCAACACGACTACCGATTTCCATGAAAGATAATCCACAATCTCGGTATGCTACTATCCTTCTTCTGTCGAACTCGGATACTTGTTCAAAAGCTGATCGCTGTTTTCTACGAGACATAACTGATCGTTTTTTGGAAAAAAAACAAGAAAAACACAATTGCCGAACTTGAAATCGTCGAAATCTCCAAGCCTTAAATAGCCCTTTGAGATGGCGCCACAGGCGTGCGTGGTTTGTGTCTGCGCTGAAATTCTAATCATTTGCAAATCTCTTCTCCACTAATGCATGTTGTAAATTTCATGTTATTTGCGTGCTTCCTTCAAGGTGTTGCACTTACGGTGGCCAGCTGTGTATTTTTTTTTAAAGTATGATTTGAGAAAACATAAAAGATATCTGCTTTTATCTCTTGACAAAACTCTTAGCTTTGTAATGAATAACCCTACAGCCAAAAACGCTCTAGCAGCAGCATCTGATGTCTGAGGAATTGGCTTCAAATCTTCACTTAGTTCAGGGCTTCTCAAACTTTCAATATTTGCGACCCAATATTCAATCATAATATTCCCCACGCCCTCCTCCCTTCTTTAAAATAACAATGTATTTATTTCAATAACACTATACTTTGACGCTACAATACGACTTTAATCTCTCGCTCACCCAAAGCGTTAATTGCCCCAGACGTATAAATACGCGACACTTTCTGCGCACTGCTATCCATAAATTATTCCGAAGGCTTTTGAATGCAATAAAAGGACCTTGATAGTGTGTTTGTGAAGGATTTACTTAATTCGGAGAATTTGCTTATTTATTTATTTATTTTCCTCCCCCTCCCCCCACTTGGTTAGCCTTGAAGAGCGAATGCGTAACTTTTTATCCGCAGCTGAGGGATTAATTATAAACCTTACAAATTATTAAGATAAGTGTTAATTTTTGTATATAATTTTATGTATGACAAGAGGAGCCCATAGGGTCACTGGTAATTATTAAACTTGTTCTTATAGTATTGTTAAATTAATTATGAAACACATTGTGCGGAGCTGATAGATTTATAAGTTTATTATACCAGTGAAAATGTGTATTTAATTTTTTATTATTTAAGAATGTATTTTGTTTGTTTACTTTCAGTAATTTAATAATTTTTTAAATAATCTTTTGTTTACGACTTTTCAATATGCTCGCGCCCCCTTCGTAAAGTTATCTCGTCCCCCCCCAGGGGGGAACCCCCCAGTTTGAGAAACGCTGACCTAGTTTCATGTTTCGTGATCGATTTTAAATCATTTTTAATTAACCTTGAATTAGTTATTTGTAATAATGCTGCTAAGAGATAACTACTGATAAATACTTGAAAATTTGTTTGCTTTTGGAGAAATGATCACGTTTGTTAAAAACACTAATTCTTGTATTTAAGAGATTTTGTTTGGGTAACGGATTTCTTGTTTATAAAATTACTATATTTTTTTTAAGTAAAAAAACTAAATATCAATGTTTGAATCTTGCACAAAAATTTGGTTAAAAATATAAAAAATAAGAAAAGTGGCGAGATTGTTTTAAAAATTTTCTACCCTAAACATGTTAGGGGTTCATTCCGTTCTACAAATTGTTGATTCCATTATATAATATATAATAAAGCCAAGTTCAAGAAAAAATTTTTAAAATAAATAATAGTTTTAAGAGTAACATTATCAACGTAAATTAAGATATCCAAACTTTATCAGAATAAACCTACTACGAAATAATTTTCCTTTAAAAACTAAACAAACTTCCAAAATCAGACAGGAACTGACCGGAACATAGTTCCTTTCATACATTTATTCTCTCCATTGGTAAGCTGCAAAAATTCTCCTCAACCCTACATGGGTGTGTTACACTTTCTCTTATACAGTCTTACTCTAATGTTGGAGATTCTCAAACGGACATTTCCCCTTCCAAGAAATTTGTGGTGAATTATGGCAAATTACAACAGTGCTGTCAGCTAAAATTAAAAAAGGAGGTCGAAATCCACAGTCAAGTCAAAACTTCCTATATCAGATTATTTTAGCCCCATGTCGTTCCCGGGAACAAGGTATAAATCCCGGAAATTCAAAAAGTATGGAAATCTTATGATTTCCCGGGAACACGGGATCCCGTTTTCCGGAAAAGAAACCCTAAGTTCCAGTCATTGAATAAAAGTATGAGGAAAGGATTTCACCATTTCATCCTTTGATTATATGATTATAAAATATATCTTCTTTGTAAATCCGCTGATGTTGCCACGTCAGCCCATTTTCTAAATTTCTAGAGTTTTTTTTTTTTTTACAGTTTTTTTTTTTTCAGTAAATTTCCAGATATTTCTTAAAATTCCTACGGTATTCAAAAAGCCTTTAAGAAGTTGTAATTGAATATTTTATTGATTCCGCTATTTCAAATTAATTTTAATGTATAATTCAATATGTATCTGATTTAATTGGCTTAAAAATTTTTGTGCTTGTAAATTCAATGTTTCAATAAATTTTAATGAAAATTTGGGGATTTGTTTATGTAGTTCAGAAAGATGTTTTTAATAACAACAATATTTTAGATAGTTTACAAATATCCATAAAACTAAATATATGATAAGAATTTTGCTGAAGGAAAATATAAACATCAATATATTTTTCCTATTGGACCTGCGGATTGGTGAATACCAATGCAGAAGTAATACATTACCCGGGAGCTGATATCAACTTTTAGTGTGGCCCCATATACGTGGATAACAATTGCCCCTATGTAATTTTGATTTGCCTAGTTTTCTCCCCAGAGGGAAGTACATGAGCTAGCATGATGAGAAACTGGTTTATTAATTTAATTTTGCCAAGAGCTTCCAAGGAAAACAGACACTCTAGGGATCTTTAACGTGTCGCATAATCATACGACATAAAAGCTGTCGACTTTTTGCATCTTGAAAATTCACCGACTTGGGCCAAGGCCACAAACTTGGGCGTTCAAGACCAGCGCCAATTCAACCACACCATCTACCTGGTTGTATTAAGAAATAATCTATGTGATAACTTAATCAATTGTTTTTCTTACTGTAATGATTAATTTACAGGTATTCTAAATAATTTTAGTTAAATTACATTTATTCAAATTTAGAGTTATCTCATTTCTGCGGAAGAGTATTTTATTGTTTATATTAATATTGTATTGAGGGTAAATAAAGGTATTTGTTTGCCCTATTCATTTCATTGGTAGAAAAACTAAAATTTATTTTGATTGTATTCCTTTAGAATGGTTTGCATTTTCTTTGCTTGTTAATCTCTCAGCTTTTATTCAAACTTTAATCAGGCTGTTTTTCTTATTGAACAGAGTCAATCATCTCATAAATAAGGAGAATTTAAATATTTGAAGATATGTTTAAATTTGTACTATAGTTTAGAGCTTATTTGTCAATTAATTTCAGATGCAAGAAGTTACTTACTCATTATTTTATTATGTAAAACGAATTCAATGCTTTTAGCACTTTATTTGTTTGTGGTTCCTTCAGAGATATCGAACGCTGTACCTTAAATATTTTATATTATAATAAAACATAAAGATAACAATCTTTATTTATACTTCAAGTCGAAGGAAATGAAAATAAGTCAATAATGTAGCTAAATCATTATCTTTATTAATTTATATTCATTTAAATTTACCATTTGAATTTAATACAAATACATTTATTCAGATTCATTTATTTGTTTCACATTTGAAAATATTTGCCTAATCATTTTTCAGCAGGATTCTTCTTTATTGAATTTTCTTCTGTAAAAAATATAAGAGATATTAAAGGCATTTTTCACAAAACATTTAAAAATACATAAAATAGGCTAACTCTCCATTTACGTATTGAATTATATTTCACTTAATTTTCTTATTATGTTTTAATTTAACTATAAAATATTACCGGCAATTAAAATTTCTACATCATGAAGCCGAATCAAAGCTTCAAACTTGATTGAAAGGTATACAACAAAGGCTCAGGTAGACAAATCCCTAACATTTCAGAAAATTTGACTGACAGTTCAACTTAGATAGTTTGTATAAAATCAATCACCTTCAAGAGGTCCAGTTTGTATAAAACGGCAAACTATATAGTGGATTTCTCGTGCGCAAATCACATTCGAATCGTATTGATTTGCATTCTGGTAGTGTTATGAATTGAGTTAGTAGGGCAAACCTCCAACTGTATTTGTCGGATCTTGACTAAAACAGTACCTCGATCAACTGGGAGGAAGTTTATCTTTTCTAGATATTGCTATTTGCGTTAGTTCTACAGATTGTCATGAGAATATGAAATCGATTAGTCAAAGAGGACCATAAGAAACGTCAAACAGGATCTTAACAAACCTTGGTCACTAATTCCAAAGAGAATAGATATGTTATCCTAGAGAGGTCTTGCAATATCGTACAGCTAAATAATGTATCGAAAGTCAGGAACTTGGCTTGTTTGCGAGAGCGAGCGGTGACATTTTCATTGTCACAGACTATCAGCACAGTAACCATTGTTGAAGCTATCCTTGACACAACAGGAGTAACAACAATACCTACAATGATGTATGAATGACGACAATGGGGCCATAGCAGAGGCTAACTTCGATTTGTCAAATAAATCCAGATATTTTACGTTTAACACCCTGACGGGTTTTTCCTAGTATAGAGGCATTGAGGATAACGGACTCTTCTAAATTGTACTCGTCATTGTCATATGAACCAACATCTGCAGAGGTCGTGTATAACGCCATTGGGTAAACCTCCTGGTCATATCTTGATCGTACAGGTTGTACATAGAATCACCGTTGCATTTTCTGTATGTTGTGTCATGACTTTCCAAGGTCTCCGTGAAATTCTTTGAATACGAAGGATTGAAAACCGCATGTGTTGTGTGTAGCCTGTCCTGTCAAACCTACCTCCGTACAGAGTATTCTACTGCAACCCTAATCAGAAGAGCTTCCAGATCTTTTACCCATTAAAGGCATCCAGCCAAGTATTCGTCACCCACTATAATTGATGAACTTGGGAATAGTGTTGAACGACATGGAATGACTGTTTCTCTCATTCTAGCTCAAATTGATCCAATAATTAAACCTGAGGAGTATTGTTTTTGTTTTCGGATGAACTCTGCAAGTTGTGTATCCAGAAATACCTCTAATTTTTTTTTCGGTTCTCTTCCCAATGTATTATTTATGTACAATTAATACGATTCTATTGTTGCTTTCTTTTCTACGTCGTATTTTTAATTGCCAGCAGTATGTATACGAATTTCTTTTAGCAAACGTATCATAATCTCTTATTTAGAAATTCTTAGAGCTACAAATGTTTACGTTCAATTTTTGTTACCAATTTTTGACTTATTAATATGCATTTTTTTTCTTAAGACATGTTATAAGTTTTGATAACAGCTAAATATTAATAGTTTATAAAAATAAGAAGAAAAATTTACATTTTAATATAAGTTCGAATCGGGAGATAAATAACTAAACCACATAATATTCATTATTGATACTGCTTAACACAAATGTTTATAACTTTTTAAAAAATAATCATTTATGTATTTACTTCATTCATTTTCTTTAACAAATGCAACACACACAATTTACAAAATTCAAAATAAAAAACAAATTGTTAAATTGTATAACGCTGGATCGCCCTTTGTTAATATTTTATTCAATTGTCTCGTTCTAATTCAATTTTTTTTAAAACATTTGACAATAATATATACTAAAAATATTTTTAAAATACAAAATTCCACTCTTGTTTAATAAAGAGCAAAAAAAACTCTCTAATAGTATTTTCTAAGAACTAAAAAGTTATCCAATTCCTTACTATATAAATTCGTAAAATATTCATGGACACCAAAATTCGTATTTTTAAAACATTTGTTATTTTTATGTAACTACTCACTTTAAGTATGAATGAAATAGGTAAGAATAAATTTGAATATTCAGTCACTTCACCCTAGATAGAAGACGCAGGTTTATTGTAGTAATTACTTAAAGTTATGCTTCATATATTCCACTTTCTTAGATTGAAATCATAAATTTTTTGCAAACTTGTGTGGAAATATTACAATAAATTATAACTATCTCATTGTAAAATATAAATATTGTAAATATAATAAAATACTAATGACTATTAAACACTGATGATGTCTTTGAAGTATCCAAATGACCTTAAGAGAACAATAGCAACAATAAATTCTTTTGGAGATAAGTATTTAAAATGAAGAACTTTGATAAATTTTAAAAAGTTAGCTTTTAGTTTTGATCAATTTAACGTGCATCATCTTCTCTGTACGGTGAAACTTTAATGGAGAAGGACACAAACCCATAACTCATTAGAAACTATACTGGACATGAGCTTACAAACATGATTACACGATAATCTCCGAAATAGTTCAAGTCTTGCATTTATAAATGGGTCAAGTGTATTTCACAAAATAAGACAGAAAAAGAAGTGAAAAATACGGAACAGTGAAGCAATCTTTCCTCATATATTCAATGAATTTACGAAAAAAATATTTTTCTACTGATTACAGAAAATTTTTTTCTTAAAAATTAGGCGTAGTAAAAATAATTAAAATTTGCTAAAGGTTCAGACGTATAAATTATATGAAATAGATATAAGTTAAAACGAAATCACTGCATATTATACCTTATTTTATATAACCACAATGAAAAGTTGAATTGTTTAATGAAAATAAGGAAGGTATAAATATATGAAAAAATAGATGTTGATGAAATTGAGGTTTTGCAATAGTTTTCAGACATAAATTTGGAAAATATTGCATATTTTGCCATATATTAAACAGGATATAATGGTTTTAAGATAATTACTTAAAATTGCATATTTTTAAGAAAGCCATCGTTTTTTATTTAAAAAATGCACAGTCCCTTCACTCTCGATAGAAAACGTAGGTTTAATGTAGTAATAATCAGGCGGTCCACTTAATATTTAAGTTTTTTGGATTGAAATTAAAAACTCCTTGCAAAGTTACTTGTGAATATAAAACGTACTAAATAATAATTATTATAAAACATACATGAAATCTTCAGAATCTGGTAACTAACATACGTAAACAGTAACAAAGACAAGTTCATAGGATTAGTATTCAAAATGAAGAACCTAGATAAATTGGAAAAAAAGTTCTAAAAAAGCTATTCTTTGGTATTTTTTTTCTCAAATATACAAGCACTCACAAACCTGGTATTTAATTAGGGCAATCATCAGGTTTCACACAAGGAGAGGAGAATACTTTGTCTTTTAGCAGGACGTAATCATCCTCGCACATGCAACCATAATTAAGTTTTAAAGTGCATGCTCTAACTGGATGCTGTAGACTATAACATGAAGGTGGACAATCGCCAAAGGAGCCATAAGTTTTGTTGGCAGGACAATCCGGGACTAAAAGAACATAAAAAAATCATGTGTTTAAAAAAAACAGTGAATTATAAATAGTTCAATGGAAAAAAGTCTTTTTAATGCTTTTTTCCCTTATCGTTAATTTCCCATTCTATGACTTCGTAAGACTGCATTCCAAAATGTTTAGACATGGATTAATTTGAACCAGTATGGTTTTTCAGTCTCTTATACTATTTTTAGGAGATTTACCTAAAAGAGAATTTGTGAAAATTTAAAGGATTAATTTTTATAAAGCGTATCGACCTTTATTATATTTTAAGACAGGAGTTTTATTTACGTAACGTCAATTATGTAAGCAAAGTCGAAGAAAATAAAACGAAGATCATTAATCATTGTATTCAGAGTGTAGTAAAGAAATGCAACAAAAAAACGAGAAATGTAAGAAAATTGAGAAAAAAATGTACGTGGTGGTACAGAATATTTTTCAGCCACTATTTAAGATGCTGTAAATGAAATCAAATAGATGCCTAAGGAATCACTCCAAATCTTGGTAGGAAGGATTTTGGTAAAATAATAATAAGGCATTCATTTTCTGTATCCTTAAGAATAAGAAACTAATGACAATATCTTAAAAAACTACAGCAGTATATTTGTTTTTCCCAAAGATAATATAAATATATTAATGGGCTTTAATTTTAAAAAATTCTTCATTTTTAATCAGAAACTTAATTTTAATTGGAAGAGAAAAGGACAAATCAAACTTATTTCTCAAAAACGTATGGGAGTTATTAAAATGTTATTTTA
>BMAO01005518.1:0-32642 GCA_019973975.1 Trichonephila clavata | reverse complement strand
AAAAAGATGTAGTTTTCTTTTGTTAACTTCACCTTAAAAAAAAACTTGAAATGAATTTATTACAGCATCATGAAAATTTTTTTGTATAAAAAGAGAGATATTTGGGAGAATAATCGGTTCGTTCAGTGAAATGGCTATTAACTCTTACTTTTACTACTAAATCGTTTCTGTTCAGTTATGTTTCGAGGTTTTTAATTTTTAAAGAGCAATATTTGTGTTTTTACACATAGTTAAAAACCTTAGAAGCTTTTTTTTTTGCTTTCATTAATTTTTTCCTATTGAGAAATTGCCGGGCTCAAAACATTCTTGTGTTAGTAAAAGACAATATTTGGAAGAGGTGGAATACTACTGAAAATTATATGACTTAAATCAGCCTTTTTTCAGCTGATACTACAATGAGACTTTATTGAGTTCAAGTATTCCGTATACAAGTATTACAAATATAACTGAATTTATCTATGATATTACAAAATGTATTATAACACTATAGTAAATAATTTCAAGTCATTTAATAAAATCAAACTTTTTAAATTGCACCGACTTAAAACTGAGAAAAAATTAGATGTTATACGTACATACCTGGGGGTTTCTAATTTCAGTTTGTATCATTATTATTTTTATAAGTGTTTCAAAACTTTTATGAAAGCATCATAAGATTAGGCTGAGTAATCTCTGTCATCGCGTATATATATAACAAATGCTATCAATTTTATGTAAAACATATTTTAAATATAAAAAAAAATATATATGAGTATTGAAAACACTGGTGGAGCTGGTCCTGAGTAGACCCTGTATCATCCTTGAGGGCACTCTCTAAGGCAGGCATGTAAAACACGCGGGCCACATGCGGCCCGCCAATACCTAGGTTGCGGCCCGCGGAGACATTTTACAAAATTTTAACTGTCTATATATTTAAGGGGTTTTTTTTATTTAAAATTTTTTCTGGTAATCCTTTTTAAAAATTTACAATATATTCACCTGCTATCTATTCTTGTTTTTTAAAAAATTCTATTTAATTATAAAAATAGCCTTTAAATGAAATTATTTTCAATATTTTATTGAAATTTTTTCATTTAATTTCACTGTAATAAACAAATTCTTATTAAATTCTTAAATGCACTTTTGCATATTATTTGCTATATATCGCACTACGATTCATCGTGTGTGAAACTTTTTTTTTTCTCTTTGAAGTGTCCAATCAGTAAGAGGCGAATAGCATGGCATCAAAGGCCATTGAAGATTTATTTTTTTTAAACATTTAAAACCCCCCCCAAGATGACCAAGTCAAAGTGCAGTGTTTGCGCAATCGTTTGTGAATGAAAGTGTATTTTGGGTTTTATTCATATTAAAATAAAAAGTTATTTAATAAAATATAATGACACTTCAAGAACAGAGTAACAAAAGATAAACTGAAGATGAACATCATAACTTTCAAGAAAAATGGGAACTACAATATTTTTATGCCATAATAAGAATAAAATATTAGGCCTGATATGTAAAAACTCTAATTCAGTCGCAAAGGAATATAATTTTAAAAGGCACTATGACAGAAATCAGAAAACAAACTCTCACCAACATGCTGGGAAACTTTGACAAGACGAGTTGTCGGAACTGAAATCAATTTAAAATGAAAAAAATTTATTCACTAAATTTGTTGACGGAGTGAGTGAGCGAATGTTAACAACGAACTCTTCAACTGCTCGAGGGCGTTTGGCCACACCACACCAACTGGTGGACGTCTTAACCTCGACATATTTAACATGCATCGGCCCCCTCTGCATTGAGGATTTTCAGCGGTGTATTAGGCCAGTTATTTTATGACTCGAGTCCGTTACCTTGACCACCAGGTTACCGCGGCCACCTAAATTTGTTGAAGACTATACAATGCTATAAAAACTATATATTTTCCCTTTAATCGCAAGCGGGTCGAAACCATTTACTGAAGAAGTATATATTAGTGAGTGATTAATTAAAGTGAAGGAATAACCGTATTACTCGAATTTAAGCCGCACTTTTTTCCAATGTTAATGCTACAGAAATTGGGTGCGGCTTAGAATCGAAGGGAAAGAAATTTGTTGGATGGGGTATTTAGAGAAATTATGAGTTCCCGTAATTAAAAATTGGTAATACTGATAAAATAACAGATAATTCACGTGTTATTAGTTCTCCTTTTAAATTTATTTTGATTGCGTAAAATTTGATATCGATAAACCATTTTACATTATTTTTCATTCTTCACAATAACCTTTTGAGAATTTGGGGTGCGGCTTAGAACAGATGGTGGATTAGATTCGAAATATAAAAGCGGTATTATGTCCAGCACAAGTAAAAAAAAATTTTAAAGTGTAATTTTAAGTTGAAATTCTGTAACCAGCAGAGATGATGAAATAGTGGAGAATTATAGTCATGTATTATGCATAATACATGTTTTTGATGCACTTTTAGAAATCTTGATGAAGTGTAAGTTATCCTTGTAAAAGTTGTTTCGTGTCTTACAACTGATAGAGCATTTACCATGACTAGTATTACTAAAGCAATTGCAAGATTAAAAGAAACAAGCAAACAACATGGTAATAGTACAATTTTGAACATTTTCATCGTATTATTACTTAGCAAGTATTGTACTTGGATATACTGGACATGTTTTAAAATAGTCAGTATAATTGAAACTTTATTCCAGCTTGTAGATTTTGGCATCGTCGATTTGCTTCATTTTTAAAAGGTTTAGAATGGTAATTTATCGATCAACCATATTACATGAAAGTTCAATGGATTTTAACCAATAAGGGTTAAAACGATTTTTTAAATTGCTGGATGAAATCATTATTTTCTTGGAAACAAGATAAATCAATTATGAAAGTACAAAAGATGATTAAATGATGATGAAAGTGAATTGAAAGATGAACATTGGGTAAAGCACTTGGCTTTCTCAGTTGATATTACAAGTCTACTTAACTTAAGCTACAAGTCAAAAATCCATATGCTACGATGCTATTTGATAATATTAACGCTTTCGAACAAAAATTATTGCTGACAAATTATTACAAATAAAAAGAGAAAACTTGTCTCACTTTGAAAGTTTTTTTAAAAAAAATAATTTATTGATTAAATCATTTAAATTAAAATTTACAGTATATTAAATTAACTTATTAAAAATGGAATTCGATCGAATATTATCTGATTTTAAAAATTTTGAATTACAATTTCGTTTCTTAATTTCACCTCTATCTATCAATATTGTAATTGTTGATGAAAAGTTACAAATGGAATTAATTGAAATCTATTTTGATTCTTTGCCGAAGCAAAAAGTTTCGAAGTGATAAGTCTAGATATTTATATATCTTCATCTGTAGATGACGGTTTCTTAAAATGTTATCATTTATTACGCGTATAATGGTTATGTTCGGAAGCAATCATTTCCTTTAATGAAAAGTAACGAAAATTCAGAACAGTCGAGATTAAATGAAAACATTTATCATCATTTCTTAAAAATTATATCAACTCAATATGTTCAACCAAATTTTGATGAATTGCTTTGAGAGAAAAAAACGGCGTCAAATATCTTCCAAGATTAACATTACATTCATTCTATTTCGTATAATAATTTTTTTTTATAAAACAATATAAAATATTTATAGTTTAAAAAATAAATGAAATATTAAATGATTATGTATGAAAAAATATAATTCACTGAGTTTTATAAATACATAATATAATCATCCTAAAAATCCTGTTTTATTAATTTTTTGAACATTGAAAACATGTGGCCCTCAACTTAATGTAAAATAGCTCATGTGGCCCGTGATATCAAATGAGTTTGACATGCCTGCTCTAAGGCCACCCCTGCGATTTTTTGCTTACACGTTTGGGTGCCCGCCCTCAAAGCTTGGGGCCCCGTATCATTGATACGCGGTAACTATGCCCCTGATTGCAGATAGCATTAATTTGTAAAACAAGAAATGGAATGCTGTTAAAAAGGACTGACAAAAAAGTGCTCTAGTTAATATTTTCTAAGAAAAATGACATTTTCATTTTAAAGATTCAAATCGAAACTTTATTTCCATAATAAGCATCCTTCTATGACAATTTCAAATACAATTTGTATCTAAGAGATATGAGCAGAAAGAAACTTATTAAAATTTCGCATATTTCTATCAAACAAAGAGAATTAGATCGATAAATAAATAAAGGTAACAAAGATAAATAAAACAAATATATCCCCTAAAACTCGAAAAAAAATACTTTTTCTAAACTTCAATAAAGATCTACCAAATTCTTCGTCGAAAAATTAAAAACCCCACCCATATTTCGTTTCCCTTATTAATCTTATGGGCATTGTTTATGATACCTAAGACGATGTAGACGTATTTGTCAAGAGACAATTTGAACGTTTTCTTCCTGAAAATCCGGAGCCTTATAACGATGATTTTATAGAAAAGTTGAAATGAAAATTACATGATTTCTAAACTACAATACCAATTTCCACAAAAAGGGATAAATGCCATCCGAAACTAGGAAACAGTAAAATTCTACTATAGAATTACCTCAAAAATGTTGTACTCTCAAAGGCCTACCCTGAAATACAATAATTCATGTGACAAAATATCAAGTGCATTACACTCAATTATTTTCCATATGAATGGGAAAAATTCACATAATAATTATACCCAAATTGAGCAAATATATCCTATGTTTTCCGACAAATCTAGAATGATTAGCCTCATCATTTCTGCAGAAAAATGTATTTTTGAGTAGATTCCAGAACTATATATACTTAGAAGTGCAATGCACATTTTGATACCTATCCACTAGCACGGCTTTAAAAAAAAAATGTCTCCGCACCCAATTTTGTGCGGCAGTGACAGAAACTTATTCAAATGTTGAAACTATTTGTAGAAAACTCTTTCCCATTCTTTCCTCACCCCCCCCCCTTCGTTTACTGACACGTTTTTCCACTCTTCGATCTGGTTCTTTAAAGAGCGCATGCGCTCTCATACCGACTACATCTGTCAATCATTTCTAAACCGCACCCCGTTCCTATAGTAACGATAGGTTTCCAGAAAACAAAAGTTATCTTTATGACGTCATCCGAGTTGCAAACAACGCCATCTGTTGGATAAAGCAGATTTGTGAAATTTCGAAGACGCTCTTAACCTCTTTTATTTTTTAAATAAGAACATATGCTTGAAATTATTTTTTCTTTATTTATTTGTCATCTTTTTTAAATATTGAAATGTTTATTTCTAGGACTAATGAATTTAATTGTTTTGAATTACAGTGCTTCTCATACTTTGTAAATAGTGCTTTGAAATATTAGAACTTATTTTGTTTTTGTTGTTTATAGCTAACTTGCACTGCAAAACTTGCTGATGACTCAGATTTCACTCTCACTCTACATTTAGCACATGAAATTCAAACTCCTCAAACTCGATGGAAAGTACTTCCATCTAAGGTATAAATATACATTTATTCGTATATATATTTTCCTACATTTTCTTTTTAAAGTTTTATGAGAAATGATATAATGATTGGATACAATTCTTAATACTCTAGATTGAAATCAAATTATCTAAAGTGGAATGCATGATGTGGAAAAAATTAGAAAAGGAACTTGTAGAACCAGAAAAGAAAATAGGTATACATATTTATACTTTGAAAAAATTATATTTGTGACTTATTTTGTACTTAATCAATATATATAACTTAGTGTTTAATATTGTAGTTTTTTTTAAGTCTATGTAACAGATTTTTCCTAAGTTGTTTAATTATACAGTTCAAATAAAGAAGGAAGAAAAATTAGTTCCTAAACAATATTGTTTTTTATTATTTGAAGTAGAAAACTAATTTTGGTTGAAGGTTTCTTACTGAATGGGATAAATGCATTGTAATCAGTTGTAATAATTACTTTTACTACATTTTATTTTCACTTCATTACACTGATGCTTGAAAATTGAACATATAATTGGAAAGATATCTGCATAAAAAAATGTTATATATTAGAAGTATTTTCCATTGTAGTTATTGAAGTATATTAAAATATTTAAAAGTGAATTTTTTTTATCAATTTTATATTTTCTGTAACTGGCAAAGAATTTTCCAATCTTCAATATTTTCTTAATGCTTAATATAAATAAATTTTATGTATCCATTTAATTCAAAGAAAAAGTAACAAAGTGAAAATTGTATAGTTGTATTTGGAAGTAAAGAAGTTATTTCCTTTTTATTTTACAGACTAGCTGTTACCCGCCCGCTTCACTGGGTATTTCATGATGTTTTATAAATTTTTACTGCTTATATATATGTATAAATAATTAATATCTAAATCCTAGCATTAAGAATTCGATTGTATTGAAAAATATACTTATACCTTTAACTGCCGCATAAAAAAGGGCAGAACTCATCTAATTTGTATTTTCTAAAAATCTCTAAAATTGAAGTATAGAATGATATTTGCTCTTTCGTAACCTAAAAACCAAGTGGATTCCCGCAAAACCAATTTTCGGTGGATCTCTACTCCGTAAATTGAACATGCAAGCCAAATTTCAAGTCTAAATCTAACAGAAAAAAGAAGTTTTACTATCAATATCCCCGTAATCCCGTTGAGAGCCGTTTTCCAATATAACCGCTCTTAGAGGATTTCAATTCAACAAAAGAAAAATGCAAACCAAATTTCATTCTTATAGTCCTTGTAGCTCGAAAAAAGTAATTTTTTTTGTCAATACGTCCCAGTAACCCCCTGCACCCCCCTAAGAACTTGATTTGCTTAAAATACATTCTTAGTGGATCTCTATTCAACAAAAGAAACATGCTTAACAAATTTCAAGTATATGGGTCTAACAATTAAAAACATTAATTTTTTTCTGTAACTCCTCTTGACCCCTCGCAAACATCCTTAGGGGTCAATTTTCGTTTTACTCTTTGTTAGAGGAACTCTATTCCATGAAAGGAACATGCCTACCAATTTTCAAGCAGGATGATCAAATAGTTTAAAATGGAAATATTTATCAATTACGCCTCTTAATCTCTCGAAATTAAACTTAGTAGTTGATATTCGCGAAACCCATTTTGTAGCGGTTCTCTACTTTACGAAAGGAATCTGCTTATCAAATTTCAAGACTGTACGTCTAATAGTTTAAAAATGGGGATAATTATCTATAACGCCACTTGAGCCCCCGCAACGCCACTTCTGGGTCTGTTTTCACAAAACCAATTTTGTAGGGGAATTGCACACTATGAAAGAAATCTGCTTAGCAAAATTTGAAGACTGTGCGTCCAATAAATTAAAAATGCAAAAAAAATTTATCAATAATGCCCTTGAACCCCCGCAACGCGGCCTAGGGGTCGATTTTCACAAAACACATTTTTTAGTGTATCTCTATCCTATGAGAGGAATCTGCTTACCAAATTTCAAACTGTGCGTCTAATAGTTTAAAAATGGAAATAATTATTTATATCTGCCCTTAACACCCCTTGAGGGTCAATTTTTCCCAAACCTGTTTTGTAGCGGATATTTACTCCATGAAAGAAACATTCCTACCAATTTTCAAGCAGGGAGGTGAAGTAGTTTAAAAACGAAAATATTTATCTAGTACGCCACTAAATCCCCCGCAACGCCATTTAGAGGTCTGTTTTCACAAAACCTTCTTATAGCTAATCTCTACTCTATAAAAGAAATCTACTTATCAAATATAAAGACTGTGCGTCTAATAGTTTAAAAATGGAAATAATTATCTATAACGCCCCTTAAGTCCCGCAACGCCACTTGAGGGCAATTTTCACGAAACCCATTTTGTAGCGTATCTCTACCCTATGAGAGGAATCTACTTACTAAGTTTCAAGACTGTACGTCTAATAACTTAAAAATCGGAATTTCTGACGCCCCTTAAACCCCGCCCCCGCAAACAATTGCTGCTAATTTGAAATTACAAACAGACACTTAAATTTATTTATTTGTATAGATATAGATTGGGATTATAATAACTATTGTTTAAATGTGACTAAAAATGTAAATTAAAAAAAAGAAAGGATTAAAACTAACCGTAAAACTTATCAATTTTTTGTTTCTTGCATTGCTTTTTGCTTATGAAGCCTTGATTTATTATTTTTAAAAGTGCATCCGAAACAGCCGATGCTCTACTTAACTGAACAGTGAGATTCTCCTTTCATAAAAAAAAAAAATTATGGCACGTGTCAGCGTATTATCATGTGCGCGTAACACTATTATGTCTCATGAACAGCATCGGTCGCCAGTAACCAAAACAACGACTTCATTAGCTCAGCTTTGCGTTCAATTTGGCGTTCATCTTGGCATTCAGTTTCACGTTCACCCGTATAGTTTCCGTTCCCGTAAGAATACGGGAATAAAATATAGCCTATGTTACTCCCCGTTAATGTAGCTTTCCATTAGTGAAAGAATTTTTAAAATCGCACCAGCCGTTTCTGAGATTAGCCGGAACAAAACAGACAGACAGACAAAAATTTTAAAAATTGGGTTTTTGTTATGAGTACCGTATATACTTTTAGTGCATTAAGTAAAAAGCTGCTAATTTGAAATTACAAACAGACACTTCAATTTTATTTATTTGTATAGATGAAATTATAAAAACATATCCTTCTTCAAAGACTCAAAAAAAAGATTGGGACAAAGTGGCTATAGAAATACAAAAGGAAGAAGCTGCTGAAAAATTAGAAGGCGAAGCAGCTCTAAATGAACTTTTCCAAAAAATTTATTCTGATGGGTCTGATGAAACCAGGAAAGCCATGAACAAATCATTTGTAAGTGGGTTTTTTTTTTATTACTTTGTTTATGATTGAACTTAAAATGCATGTGATTCTAGTAAGATTTCCTTTATTACTTTTTATCAAACCCTTCAGTTACTGTGTTTGGTTTAGCTAATAGTGTGTGGGTAGGTGGATAAAAATTTGTTTAAGTATTTATTGAAGAATAAATAAAACAAAATTGAAATCTTTGTGTTGAAACAGCTTTTTGGGAAAACAAAGTATTAGATAATCAAATTTAGACAAACATCACTTGTTAAAATCATCAATGTAAATTTGAGGCTACACTGTACCCTACAAATTTCAAAAATACCAATTTTGAATTTTCTTGTTACCCATACCTATGGGAAGCTTTCCATTAATTTCAGATCTGATAATAAATTAGTTTTTGAGACATTTGAAATTTTCTAAGCTTAGTTTTTGGTTTCAGTTTCATTTCAAAGCATTTTTCCACTTTTAAATTGAATTAATTAGAAATTTTTTTAAATGCAATTAACTCTTTCAGTGTTTTAAAAAATAATTCACATAACTTAGAAGCTTTATCATTAATTTTTTTCCTGTTGAGAAAATGCCATAGCCGAAAAACGTTCTCCGGTTGCTATGAGAAACAATATTTCAAAGAGATGGAATACTATGAAAAATCATGTATCTAAAAATCAGCCCTCCGCTGATATTGCAATTAGTCTTCTGAATACAAGTATTGTGAATGCAAGTATTCCAGATAAAACTGAATATTTCCATGATGAACCAAACTACATTATTGCAAACATATTGTACTACATTTTAGTACTTTAAAGTTGCACAACAAAAATTCAGACTTGCTAAATTGTTCAAATTTAAAACTGAAAAAAAGTTTAATGTGTGTTACATACAAACTAGGCTATTTTGTACATAAATGCTTTGTGTTTCAAGTCTTTTTTTGAAAATATTAGATTGAGATTATGCCTGCTGTTGTAACCAATGTTATTCAAAAAAATTATTTTGAATTTTAAAAAATGCTTTCAATCATATTTAATTAAAGTAGTGTCTTAATGTAGAACATACATTGGAAAATAACATACTAAAAGGTTAGAGCTTTACGGGCAATATAAAGTTTGTTTAATGACTTTACGAACTTTAAATGTGTTTCTTTCAGACTTTTAATTTTGAAGGTATTAGTTTTCTAATCCCTAAGGGCTTTTGTTCTGTCCAAGATAGAATCTTAAAAAAAATTTTATACACCCAAATGCATTTTCTATAAAAGATAGTATTGATTTAGGTCTGGGATCTCTAGTAATTTCTTTACAAATGCTAAAGTTAATATTTAAAGAAAAAAAAATTCCAGGTTTAGCTAGAAAAATAATTATTAAAAATCAGCAAGAGAACAGATATTCAAAACCATACTAAACTTTGTAATAATCTAAGAAACATAAGTCACTTAAAATGACTAAAGTTTTAAAAATTGAGCATTTTAAGTATGATAAAACTTAAAAAATTCTTTTTTTTTTTTTAAATTGTAAAATACTGGCTCGTCAATTTTTTTTTAATATTTTTTTTTTAGGCACTGTGTAGTTTTAAAGCAAATCACTGCCTGTCTTTTAAATCTAATACTAAACATTAATTAAGTGCTGTTGTTATGCATTATATTGCTCAAAATAAACATATTCACTACATTATGAGTTAAATAATCATGGGTTCATTTATTTTTCCTAATCTTTCTCTTCTTAAACCATGTTTAAAGTTAATGTGAATCATTTGAAATAGCAAATTTATTTTTAACTAATTGAACTATTAACAAATAAAATGTATATCCAGTTAAATAACGTTCTTGTAAATATTCTTATTTCAGTCCTTATATGTATTTTCTAAATGTTTCAAATCAAAATGTTATTTAATCAGAGTTTAGAACTTATTTTGAATGTTTGTTTGGAATTTGTGGTGCATAGTAAATAATTGATATCTTAATAATTTAAGATTCATTCCTTGTCATTTGTATTTATGAATAGAATAGAATAGCATTTCATATATATATATAGAATAAGCATCTAGTCATTTGAATTTTACAGAATTTCTCGAATGCAGTGCAAAAAAATAGAAAATAATGGAGGTTTCTGTATTATACAATTTTAATATTTTTAGATTCAGTGTAATTATTTTCAAAACTCTCGGACAAAATGGATATATAAATTACTTTCCTGCCAATTTTCAAAATGAAGGAAGAGTTAACAGAAACTTTCCTCATTTTTTATTCTTTAAATGTCTTTTTTGTAGCATTTAAATAAATCCATGTCTCAAGAAAGCAATTAAAAACCATGTATGATTAATTACATACATAAATTGAAATTGGCTGACATGTAAGAACTTTTAAGAATAACTATTTTAATTTTTTTAACAAATTTTTTGTTAGTTTGAAGAAACTGGTTATAAATTAATTCATTAATTGTCACAATTTTTTTTTTGAGCAACTGATTACAAAATCACTCAAATGTCTACTATGTATAGTAACTGTAAATTTTTTTTCTCGTGCATCAACAGAAATGTTTAAATAATAAATTGACTACAATCTTATACCAATCCTTTTAGTTGGAATCTGGCGGCACAGTTTTGAGTACTAGTTGGAATGATGTAGCTTCTAAGAAAGTTGAAGTAAAACCTCCAGATGGAATGGAATTCAAAAAATGGGATTAGTAATGTTTGTCAGGAGAAGATGAATTTGCCAATGCTTTTCTTTTTGTGTGCTTACTATAAATAAAATGTGTTTCTTAATTTTAAGTCATTGATTATATTTATTACATTTCATGTGTTTAAAAATCACTACAGATTAGAGTTTGTTCTTATAATAGAAGATTCACTAAATTATGAATTAAATTCTTTGTTATATAATTGGATATATCCTTTTTAGTACTTATATGTAAGTCATTCAATTTTTAATAAATGTACTTTGTTATTTAATCTTTAAAAAAGTGCTTTATTTTTAAATTATTACAAGCAGACAAGAAATGTTTTCTGAGAAATTGTTAAAATGATTATTTTAATTAATCAATAATACCAGTTTTGTGTGTGTTTTGAAAAATAATGCACCCTGAACTTAAATCTTTTTTTTTTTAAATTTAAATTACAATTTTTTAAATATTTTTTAAATTTTTTGAAAATTTTGATGAAATAAATTATAGTTTTAAAAAAAACTAAAAAACACGCTTTTATAGTGAATCGAACTAAAAAGTAAAAAAATAATTCTTAATATAAGAATAAAATGATTAACGAGAAAATTAATGTCATTGGGGTAAAAGCGTGGGGTGCTTTGTACTACATTTTTACAGTAACTCGGGATAAAAATTATAACAATTGATAAATTTATAGAACACCCCCACGCTTTTACCCCAATGACATTAATTTTCTCGTTAATCATTTTATTCTTATATTAAGAATTATTTTTTTACTTTTTAGTTCAATTCACTATAAAAGCGTGTTTTTTAGTTTTTTAAACTATCATTTATTCATTGTTGAATTTATCTTTGAGTTTGATATTTGAAGCTGGAGTTACGTGGCTGTGGAATTAGTCTTGCTCTTCAATGGATATTAATTAACGCATCTGAAGTGTATTTATTCTCTCTGATGAGTCCCGTATCGTTATACTAGATTCTGTCTCTATAGAACAAGTCAAACAAATAAAAGTGTGTTAAGAAGAAAAAGTTCAAATTAAAACAAATTTTAATGTACCATGTTTTTGTAACGGTCTAAAAATTACAAAATTCCTCCTTTTCGTTTTTTCTTTTTTCACATTTTCATGCATTGTCATCCACTTCTGAGCTACGGTCCAAATTTCAAGTCTCTAGCTCATCGGAAAGTAACACAGTTTAAAATCAATTTCAAAATCCCCCCGGACCGACATTAAAGAAAGCGAGTTAATAAAAACATGATAATATTAAGTGTCAATCGTTTTTTCACCTTTTAAACGTATTGCTATAATGTTAATTCATATCATCATTTCTAAACGTATTGCTTTATAAAAATAAAAAATATTTAGCAGTTAGAACGTAAATTATTTTTTCACATGCACCAGCCTTTTTTTTTTTCATTTTCAAAAAAATTATTATATTATGGTTAGTAATTGCTAACACACATCCACTCTCCACTTTCTCACATAAAAAACACTTTTTCTGTTTGTTTTATTTCTATTAACCGCAAGTGTATTTTATACTTGCATATAATTAGCTTTAAATTCAAAACACTCGCTTTAGGGTTACACCTTATTCTTTTAGTCGTCAAATCTGGAAATGATGTATGAAATTAGTCGCCAAATCTGAAAATGGTATATGGAATTAGTCGCCAAATTTAAAAATGGTATATGCAATAAGTCGCCAAATCTGGAAGTGGTATATAGCATTGTCGCCAAATCTGATTATCTTTATTCCTGACTATCCTGAAAAGGACAATGGAACAAAATTATGAAATTATTGTATTGTCATCGGTCCTTGACAAGTGTGCAAAATTTCGAATAAATCTGACCTTTTAATGAGGGTAAAAATCAAGTTCCAAGATTCCGTTACATGCAAGTGAAACTTATAAACGCGTGTTAATATTGAAATAAAAGATCGTTTGAAATTCTAGAATAAATACAGAGGCTGTTGTTGTTGATACAACTATACAGATGTAAAGTGCAAAATGTCTTAAGAAACTTGGAACATTTCGTCAGACCACTTATAAATTTTATAAATTAATTTTAGAAAAAAAATATGTGCATATACATATTAGTTCATGAATTACTATCAAACAAAGAAATATTTATATTGTTTTGATTAATATAAGGTTCAGATTGTATATACATGTGAAAGTTGTGAAGTAATGAATATTTCAGTTTCTTTCAAAAATTTTATTCCTTGAAAAATGAATTTTTTAAAATAGACTTTTAATTTTATAAAGATGTAAACAATATTGTACAACAAAAATTCATTTTCATACAATCCGTTTCAAATAATATTTGTAAAATTGATTTTTTAATCATAAACAAAGACTATTTAAAAAATTAATTCATTTTTAGTCATATCAATAATCAAATATTAATTTTAAAAACAAGTATTTGCTCAGAGTAATGTCTGATACATTTTGTCTTAATTTTACAACATCTAGAAGCTGATGTGAAAGTCTGAACAAATGTATATTGTTCATATTCAGCAATTCTTTCACAAATTAGTCTATATTTACAATTTGTTTTTCAGAATGTAAAAATAACACTCATAATTTTTTTTAAAAGTATTCACTTTCAACAGGCAGGCAATGTTGATGGTTTTCTATTCCTCCAAATTATCACAAATGCGGTGGAATCTTTAATAGATTAATGAAATTGTTTTTGGATCAAATTGCTATAAAACCTGTTTGTTTAAATGTAGAATTTTTTATATGTTGTCAGTCTATACTAATATCACATATTACTATGAAGAAAAATATATTTCCTACATAATCATGATTTAATTCTAAGAGTTCTTCTGTTTCTTATCTTTGACCAAATGAATTGTGTCCTTCTCTTCTTTCTTCTTCCCCATTTGGGTTTTCCTTTTCGAGTAAGTCCAATGAATTTTTTCTGTTTTCCAATCCTTCGGTAGTATGATGTGTAATGAAATGGTTCTTCCAGTACTTTGAAAATGCAATCTTCATCCATTAATTTCTGAAAGGTTTAGAAAAATATCTATGAAAGTACATATAAAATTTAGGATAAATGTTACACATATATGTATACATATACAATAAAAAAAAAAAGATGGATTTAATTTAGCTAAGTAAATTTCATTTCATTCAATTTCCCCCCCCCAATGGGCTGCATATTGGCAACTAAACGTTTGTAGACACGGTAAATCCCCAAATGTGAGAGCTAGTCCACTATCTAGTTGTGGCTTTTGCTACCAAATTTTTATGCTTATTTGAGCTCTTGTTAGATACTAAATACATCTGTGATTTAATTTTGCTGACAGTTACAAAGTCATTCAAATTATCAAGTTGCTTATCAGAAGTAAACCATAGATGCATAATTTTTCTGATATATTAAGATTTATCTTGCTCTAATTTTTAAGAGTTTCTTTAGTTAATGATAAGAATTCCATTACTACCCAAAATTAGTACAGAATAATAGGTTTTTAGCTTGTGAAAAATGACCAGAGAAATGATATACTAGCTTTTGGCTAGCCTTTATCTGATCAAGTGTTGAAAAAACTATAGCCCACAACTGTGATGTGAAAGGTAACTGAATAAACTTAGACACTTTTAATACAAGAGAAGTTATATGATTATATTGAGAAAAACTCCTCTCATTAGAGAGAGTATCTACAAGCTTTGGCCTTTATTTCTTGCAATTTTGAGTAACTCTGATGTTATTAGCATTTGCCAATTTTTAAATAAAAATAGTTTAATGTGAAAATATATAAATTAGATTTAATAAAATACATCAAGTTAATAAAGTTAAAATGCTTTGAGTACTCAAGATATACATATTATGTTAAAATCAGTGGAAACATCAAAAGAGAGAGAGAAAGTTAATGATTTACAGAGCAAAGGAGGTGAGAATATTAATAAGAAAAAGAAATTTTACTATACGAAGAACAAAAAGTAATGTTAAAACTGTAAGCTAACATGTATGTAATTTTAAAATTAAACTTAATTTTTTATGTATGAATACACTTAAAATTTTTTTGAAAATCAAAATTGAAGGTTGTGGCATAAGATTCATGCAATGGTAAATTCTCAGTTATTTTCGTGAAATCAAATACTCTTGACCACAAGCAAGAAAATATTTCCAAATGATCTTTTATGTCAATAAGTCTCATATTATTAATATAGATAAGACTTTTGCTATTAAAATGTAACTTTCAATGCATCATAATTTACACTGAAGGACAAAGTTTTTGTCTTCTCCAAGTAGTGCTGAGAAATCAAATAGCGCCGAAGGCGTCAAGAATGGCACATAATGACAAACACACATACACATAATGACAAAAAAAATGCATAATAAAAAATTCAGTATTCGTTTGTTTTTATTCTAATATAAGATATTTTGATGAGGTGGTACTTTTTTTAAAAATGTGAATTGTAAATTCATGCAACAAATGTAATGAACACCCAATTATGTGTATTTTTCTGATCTATCCGCTGAAATCAGAATTTGATCACCCTATTTAGTATGGTATTGATAAGATAATCATAAAAAGGAAAGAACATCGTTTGGATTTTTAAAAAAAGGCGCTTATTCTTATGAATCTCAGCCTAACAGGAAAACAATGTATACTGAGGGGCAAAATTATTATGCCCACCACTTCAATACAGTACTGGACCACCTTTTGTCCTAAATACTGAAAGGATTCTTGTCATGAAACCTACGAATTGTTGGTACTGGTATGAGAAATTACAGACCATATTCGATGAATTACTCTTTCCAATGCCTTTAGATTGTATGGTACTGTATCCAGATGCCCTGTTTGATCTCATCCCACAGATTCTCAATTGGATTGAGATCTGGGGACTGCGCAGGCCAACTAAGCCAGGTAAAGTTTCTGTTATGCTTTTTGAACTATCTGGGGACAATACCAGATGTTTTACAGGGATAATTGTCCTGCTGAATGTATCCATCTCTGGCAAGGTACTTTTTTAATATAAAAGGATACACTTGATTTGCGGTAACACTAAAACATCCTTGAGCATTCAGACGTTCTACCACATGAATTATGCTATGCCAAAAAACATCCCCCACAAACCCTTATATTGCCTCCACCAGCTTGAAGAGTTCTGGCAGTGCTGATGGGGCTCGTACTTTCATTGTGTTTTCTCCATATTCTCACCCTGCCATCTACATGGTGTAACTAAAAACGTGATTCACACACACACATCGGAACAGATTACCCATTTCCAGTCATCTATAATCCACTCCTTTGCGAACTGGAGACGTCTTTCAAGGCCAACAGTAGAAGCTTTCGAACAGGTCATCAGCTATTATAGCTTGCAATGAGCGGTGAACGTTTCGATCAGAGACTTTTGCAGTTGTTCCTTGATTAAGATCTCCCACAATTTAAAGCACGTTTGTTCTTCTGTTAAACTTGATAATTTTAGCAAATATCCTTCCGAGGGAACTTTTAGTACCCTGTAATGACCACAGGCATGATTATGAGACCCGTTTTTCTGTTTGAAAATCCGCTCTGTATAAACTTTAATAACTT
Organism: Trichonephila clavata; assembly: GCA_019973975.1. NCBI lineage: Eukaryota > Metazoa > Arthropoda > Arachnida > Araneae > Nephilidae > Trichonephila > Trichonephila clavata. Next base: position 15,684 of record BMAO01005518.1, on the reverse strand, counting down.
GTGCTCTCGAACACTTCACAAGGGCAGCCATTTTGCTGATACTGGTTCTGACGCTTCGAACAATCACAATCATCCAGCAAACATGCACTGCTAAATCACAATTTTCCCCTTTTTCTTAACAAGCAACACAATCCAAAGATTTTTCACGATTTCAACGCATTCCCTATATTAATAGTTATCTCGTACTCTAGTAGAAACTAAGTGAAATTATAGTTGATCTCCGCACAAGTAGTCATAATACTTTGGCCACTCAGTGTATAGAGAAGTGGCCGCGGGAGCCTAGTGGTCAAGGTATCGGATCGTGGCTGGCTTGTCATGAGTTCGAGCCCAGTACCACTAAAGACCCACCGTGTAGGGGCGATGCACGTCCTCCCGTTTCTGGTGTGGTAGTTAGGAAAGGGGGCGCCAACTCAGGTGTCGTCATCGTCACTCGACCATGGTTCAAAATTACGAGGTCCATCGCCAAAAGTCCTCGTGTAGCTGAACAGTGCGACGTTAATATTCATTCACTTAATATCCATTCAGTGTTTAGAGAAAGATATATGATCACCTTTACAGCTATAGCTGAGTGGTAACATTAATCTATACCCAACACAAAGGGATGAGAATTTCTGTTCTTACCTGTTCCTATTCATTTTTAAAGAACAGTTCTTTTACTCGTCCCTATTCTTTCAATTCCTCAAACAAAGCCTCAAATGTAGTCAAGGGAATTTTAACACAACAGAAATGTGCTGTTTGGAAAACAAATCAGTTGAATTTTTAATAGAATCTCGATTAAAAGTTTTTATAGGGAAAAAAATTCTTTGAGTCTTTTACCGACATTTCCAATATGTAATGCATGTAAGGTATGGTAAGGTAAGGTCTCAATATGTAAGGTATGCTCTTATTTTTAAAACTCGTAAAAGTATGAACTTTGTTTCAGATTGCTGTACCTTTGAACACCGAATAATTTGTACCTAAGTTGAATTCTTATTGGTATTTTTAATAAAAGCGTACAAAATACTTAAATACATATGAAAAATATCAAATGTATACAAATTCTGTTCTACTTTGCTTTTCACGTCCCAAATATGTATTAATAAGAATCAAATAAAGACAGTAATCTGTACAGAATTCTTTGAAAATCATTGTTAGAATTAGTCAAATTCATAGCAATTGCAAATATTGTATCAAGGTATATAAACCAGTTGTATGTGTGTGTAGTTTGTTAATAAGCAATTCCGAAGCAAGACGAGGACTACTGGCAACAAACTTTGTAATTTGAAAGTACGACCACGATTAATGAGGAGGAAACACCACTAAGCTAACTTGAGAACTTTGAGCCCCGAAAAATTTAATATGCACACAAATCAGCTGCTACATGACATATCAGCAAAACATCTTCAAAAGTAATCAGTCTTATGAACCCTAAAACACATTAATTAATAAAACCATTTTTTTTAAAGGAATAAGCAAACACTCTCTCATTCTTAATACATACATAATTAACCCTCCAATTGCGATTCCTCCTAATGTTATGCAGGTAAGATTTCTTGAGACCCTGGGCCCCTACTTAAAAGTAGACAGTACATAGCATACGTTGTCAAGTACTTATACAAACACTAACCCGAAACTTAAAAATGTGTATAACTTACAATCGCACAAATCAGATTGATCGACTACCGCCTTTGGACTGAATAAGTAATGATAGTGTATGGTGGTAGGCCTAAGCCTGTACGTGAAAGAAGGTCATCACATGTAGCCAGTTGACATATTGTCCGAAATTCCCATTTTTTCGGTGAGTACAACCGGAAATAACATTTCACTTTTGAAATTATTCGAATTATCAAGGTTGAGTCGAGAACGAGACGAGGCCCCCATTGTGACGGAGGCCCTGGGCACGGGCCTAGTTGGCCCATGCCTTAAGACGTCCCTGTATGTAGGACTTTCTTTTGAGTGGCTGAGCAGCAATTTTACGAGGCATTAAAACTCAAAAAAAAAAAATCCTTTGAAGAAATATTTTTGGCAACAGCAATTGATGATGGATCATTTATGGTGACCTTGGAGGCAGAATGGGGGAGCAGGGAGATTTAAAATGTCAATCTACGGATTCGGAGACCACATTTTGCTCACATTAAATGACTGGGATGAAAAGGAATCCGTTTTCGGGCAAACCAGGCCCTTTTATTCCTGGTTTGCAACTTGAGGGAGAAGAGGTTGCTGCATAAATCAGTGCCGGGGTTTATCCATTGGGCGCCCAGGGTCCCGGATAAACTGGACTTAACCAGATTTTCTGGTTATAAATTTAGATCCCCCAGTACCAAGGGGGCCTATAGACCTTCTGCGTCTAAGACCTGAAATTACCTTAATTTGGCACTGGCATAAATGATATATTCTAAATTGCCAAACTAATCTTTTGATCATGTTCTATGTGATTTATAGCTAACGATCTAGGTGACTAAGTCATACGCTATGATTATCCAGAACGTTTTTAAAGCCAATTACAAATGATTTTGGCCCGGTGGCATGGCACATTGTCATCCAAGAAAATTTCAACGTTGTTTCGATACATGAAATCCATGAATGGCTGCAAATGCAAAACATAATCCATTATATATATATTCAATTATTGGTATAGTTTAACCAGATAACCTAGTTCATGTCATGTAAGAGCAGCCAACACTACAATCTTGCGAAGTGCTTTGTTGAGTACTTGGGCCTATAGCCCCGCGAAGTCTACAAATGCACACTCAAATCCTTCTATCATATCTTACCAATTGGAATCAGGACTCATTTGATCAAGTAACGTTTTCTGTCATCTAGGCTCCAACCATATTGTTCATGAATCCAGCAGCAGCCAGCTTCCACTGCTATATCCCATCAACATCAAATTTCATTTCACTGCCGTCATGGCACGTATGTCGTACGTCCCACACTGATTGATTGTTTTTATTTAACGGAGTGTGGTTTTTCTGGTAACATTTGGCTATTCTATGAGGACGTCAATAGTTTCGGATTATTGAGTTTCGCTGTCCATGGTGAGAGGTAGTTTGTGGCGTTATATGTTTTTGGCAAACGCTTGTCATTATTATCAAGGAACATTGAATTCCCTAAAAATTTCAGAAAAGGGAATGCATCTGTCACAAATAATATTCCGCTTTACAAGTATATTAATTCCCACCATGTGACTATATCCAAGAAAATTTTTTTTTTTAACATAAATCATTTGAGAACAAATGAAAGAAGCCTTAAAACAAGCCCATTGATTCCTCTCGATAGATGCTGTTACCACCATCCGAATCAGGAACATCAGTATGCTATCCCATGACTTGTAGCATTTTTTCAGAATACCAAAAATATTTATCTCTATATTAATAGTTGCTATGGTTCACTTAAAAACAGTTAATTATTTTTCTACAGAGTAGGATAAACTGCAGTAAAATAAGTCTAAAGCTTGCAAGCTTACATACTACAAAAAGAATGGATGGAATGAAGAACTAATCTGGACATTTAAGAGCTTCCAAAACGAATGGGAAGGCAAAAAGAATACGTTAAAAGTGTCTATAAATCGTATATTCATCAAAGCCAGTGGCGTGACTTACACCCCCGCATCGCGGTGGGGGGGGGCGGGTTCTAAGGGGCCTAAAGCCTGACTGCCACCCTCTGTAAAATCCAACGTGGGGCCCATGACCTGACATTGTGGGGCCCCCAAACGGTTTTCGTTACACCACTGATCAAAGCGTTTCTAAAACAAAAATTAATCAAGATGTCTGAGTCATTGGATGATAGAAAAACAATTCCATAGACATAATATATATCTATATATAGGAGAAAAACAACTCACTCAACAACTCATATCGAGATCCTCGGAGCTATTAGACCTACAGACCTGACCTAAAATTTGGCAAGCATATTTCTTTCATTAAGTAGAGGTCCGTTAAAAGCACGTTTCAAGGAAATCAACTCCCAAGAAGAGTTGGGGAGCAATTATAGATAAAAATTCCCGTTTTTGAACAGACAGACGCGCTGACAAAATTTGGCGAGCATGTTTCTTTTGTTGAATATATATCCGCTAAGAACGGGGTTTTTTTTTTGTGGAAATCGACTCGCAGGGGAATTATTGATAAAAAAAAATCTCGGATGGTGTTATAGATTTTAAAACAATTCATTTTTGAGCTATTAGACCTACAGACACTTGAAATTCGGCAAGCATGTTTCTTTTGTTGGGTAGAGATCCGTTAAAAACGGGTCTTTCAGAATTCGATTCCGAAAAGACAAATATACTTCCATTTCAAAAATTCAGTGTTGTCCTTTTCAAATCAATTTGCTGCAGATATAAGAATGTTTTTGAATACTAGGACTTGGATATCAATAACCATACCTCACGAAATACTCAGCGAATTGGGTGGATAAGGGCTATTTCAGTTAAAAATTTTCATGCTAACAAAAAAAAAGGTTTTTATGATTTTTTTTTCAATGTTTCATCAAAATATTTTATTTATTTTTTAGCAAAAATAAGTGGGTAAAGATTTTTCGAAAACTCCAGCTCTATCAGAGTGATATGTGTATTTAAAACATGAAATAAAATTTCATTAAAAATATTTTATACACGGGCAAAGCCACATATTTCAATAGCCATTCTGACCTCCCAGATCTGTTTTTGTCCACATTTACTAGGTGGTTCGAATATACAATAATATAAGATTTCACAGACGTATATATATATATATAGTATGTGTTGACATTCACAGGAGAATATTAGCTACTAATATTAATAATAAATTAAAGCTATTCAAAATAAATTTTTCAATGTTAAATTTTGAAACAAAAAAATTAAAAGGCAGGAACATTTAATATTTTTAGTTACATTTAGAAAAGATTAAATTAAAATGTGGTCGCCATTTGATAACGCAGACTTTTCTCCCTCCTTTTTTAAGAAAAATACTTAACATTTTTTGCACATTTGTTTCTTTTGTAAAAAGAAAAAGAAAAAAAAAACTTATACTCCAAAGACATTTTATCTAATTTTTCTACACAATATAATAAATTTGAAAAAAAAAAACTCGTTAAAATTTATTCTTTTACTCTGTTATTTCTAATGTTCAATTTGTTTTCCTCATAAATTTTCAAAATTCCTCACATTATAGGTTAATTATAATCGTTTTTTAAGATGGCTTCATATGAGAATGTACATACAATCTTGAATTAGTTTTTGTATTATGTTTGTATTCTGTAACTGATCCATTGATATTATTCCTAATTTTAATTACTACACTTGACCATGTTACTTATATACTAACCCACTAATTTTACTACATATTCTAAAAAAATATTTTTATAGTTCATCCATTTTTACGATGATGCCCAAATCGTTAACTAATTTCTACTTAGTTCATTTTCTCGAAAAGAGATGGCGACACAATCACGAGATTCCCTCTCTCTCTCTACTGCCTTACTTATTTCACACTCTCCCGACATATATTTGTGTATCTTGTTCAAATTTTCAATCGTTAATAAAATCCTTTCTATTCATCCACTCAAGTTCAAATACATTTTTTTAAACTTGTCGTGGATGACACTTGATATTAATAAAGCTTTTGAAAATATTCATTCATAAAAATAATTAATTAATTAATTAAAGTTTTATAAGAAAAAAATCGCCACTTAATATTGTGATTCTGTCAAAAGGAAATATATATTTTTATTAATTATATTTATTTAATAAAAAGTAACTAAAATAAAATTTTTCTTTGTTGATCTGAGTAGGAATTGACTTTAAAAAAGTTTTTTTTTATATTACTTGTTCTTCGTAATTATTTTAATTCTTCACATTTCCCAAAAAAAAGGCGGACAAATTTCTTAGGTTATTTTTTTTTCTCTACATTTTGCTCGAATTTTTTTAGGAAAAAAATAGACCACAGCGTAATTTGCATTCTCTTCAAAGGTTCTTTCTTGCACGTTGCCATATACTTAAATTTAAGCATGTAAAATTCTTCAGACCTTAATTTCTTATAAATCAAAACTATGTCAATGTTAAAGCAACGTTAAAGTTACGTATTCAAAACTGCAGAAAATTCAATCTTTTTCATAAACACTGTTATATTAAATTCAAAACTATCGATTTAACTCTCCGTTTAAAGATTTTTTTGTTTTTAAATATTCGACCGTCTGAAATGGTGCTTGAAATATTTAACAGTGAGAAGTTAATATAGACAATTTTATATGTTTTTTAAAAATCCTTTTTCGTATTTAAGATCAGAGTGATTGACGCCGCACTCTAAAGTTGCACGATGGCTATTTGCGACAGAGCTCGAATTTTGAACTATGGTCTAGTGACGAGGACGACACCTGAGCTGGCATCCTCCCCAGTGGCGTAATAGAGAATGTTAAGGTTCCCCAGCAAAGTCTCCCAAGCCCAAATACATAGTTCACGAAGATCAGGCTTTGGGCCCCTTAGAGTCCTGCCTTTCCCCTACAATGCGGGGGGTGGTGTTATGCCACTGGATCCCTCTCTCCTAACTTCAACAACACACCAACTGGAGGATGTTTGAGACTTGATAGATTTACCGTGCATTGACCCCCGCAACACTGCGTGTCTTCAGCAGCACTAGACTCAAGCTCACTTCACGCCAGGCAAAAGTCCGAGACCTTGACCACTAGATAGGTGATAGGCCCACTTTAAAATCAAAGGGAGAATGAGTTCAATTATATTCCGAAAAAGTATTTACATGATGGAAAAAGAAAAATTATGTATGAAAAAGTTATTACAGAACTAAAATGAACGTAAGTATTTCTAGGTGTATTTTCCGTCATTTTTATCGTAATAATACTATCTCGCAGCGAGTTCTTTGAAATTTGCTTTGAATTTTTTAAAAATTATTATTGAAGCTATTTTTGCATTATATTGTAATTCATAACTCTCTAATGAAATATTTGAGGATAACGATTCTTGCACACCATCAGACAAATCCAATTTTTTTTTTAATTTTCAAAACTCTTAAGAGTGCTTCTGGCGTGGATATTTCTCGAATTTTTTAAAATAGTGCAGTAAAGCGCCAATTTTCGGTTTTTTTTTTTTAAAATTTTTAGATTGTTTTATCTAAAAAATTGTCGACGCGAAAAACACAATTTACATACATTATAGATGCTGAAGATTTTAAAAAAGAATGGAAAAAAATATCAATTAACAGATTTGTACAAATTTTTAATTGTGCTATCAGTAAGGTTTCTGCTTTTACGCCGAAGATTCGCCCATTCTGTACGCAAATCTCTCGCGCGTGTCGCGACTCGCGACATTCTTCAGTCTTACTTCATTGCCATTTTGCAAACTTCGGAAGCACTTGCTGTGTCTGGCTTGTTGAGTTATATTTTTAAAACGCACCCATGTGAAGCACGGGTACTCCAGCTGGTAATACCTAAAATAATTACAAAATAGCACGTATTCTGTAATAAATGACATTCATAATTATGAATGGTAAAAGACTTCATCTAAGCTTCAGCTGGTAATGAATAAATTCGCATTTTACCTCAAAAGGGGATAAAAGCCTTTCATAATAATACACGTACAGTAAAAAGCGCTTAACACGAAATTGAAGAGACTAAAAATATTTTTTCGTAAAAAAAGGATATTGTAAAAAAAAAAAAACCCTATATCTGCTAAATTAAGTTTATAAGAGTTTATTTTATTTATATAAATATGTATGTATGCATATATTTAACTCAAATCAATGATACAAAAAACTCACAAGAACTTAAAGAAATTTAATACAAAATTTTAAAGTTTTTTGAAAAACAAAACATTTTATGAGTTTCTGGAAAATAATCTCTGACAGTTTTTCTTTGCATTTTTTTCTTTCTTTTGCATCAAAATGTCAACAAACTGTTCGATATCGTCCATTTTGTTATTCATTTCACCACTAGAATGTGCGTCTAAATAACTGCGCGTACATTTCATGACGTTCCTTATTTCGGATGATGTGGGAACAGGAGCTGCATTATTCCTTTCATTTTCATAGTCAGAATCTGCATCATTGTTATTTTTTGAGCTTTGAACAAACTCCAAAATGTGTCTTTGCCTGCCATAATCGGAGTTGTACACACATTATGATCATCTGCTATAATGAACTCTTCCGATACACCAGTCTGATCCAACTGGTGTTTTTCGTATTTTGTTCATTTCCAGAAAAAATAGCGATTTCGTGTTACGAGATTTTCGTTTCGTGTTAAGAGAAAACATGCATGAAAATGCATTTTTCGGGATCGTTGTATTATTTCGTCTTAAGCGTTTTCGCATTCATCTTATTTCACTGTGTTTGCAATTACTTTTTAAAAAATAAGTAGTCGTTATTTTAAATATCTTGATAATTTTAGAAATCGAATGATCGAACAAAAGTCATGTTCACGATATTTGAACATTAGGGCGGCTGAGTCACTTCAAGTATCCTTTTTCAAATTTCTCGCCATTTTGGTTGTCCAGGCAAAATTGAAACGAGATTACACAGAGCTTACGTATTTAATAGCCTCACTACTACTTCAGCATAAGATGATAGTACCTGAACTTATATATATATATATATATATGCATATATGTATATATATATATGCAGTCTTCTACTCAATCCTACTAGACTCTAACACTTCGTGGTTATAATCTTTTACAAGGACTTAAATCAATTCTGGTAAGCTTCACCTTGTCACCTCTTGTTAGCTAAACTTCTGACTTTCTTACTTTTTGTTTATTTATTCTCTTCACTGCCCCATTCACTTACTATTCCTTATTCACTTCACTTCTAATCCACTTACAATTCACTAAATCTTAAGCCCGTGAAGAAGGAATATATATAATAAACTTTTAATTTGCGTATCACATTTCCTTCTTTTAGGAGAAGATTGGTTAAAATTTGCTGGCCCATAAGAATACACAAAAGGACTTTTAGAGGAAGGTAGCGTATAGATCCATAACAAAATGCGCTGGGAAGAAAAATAAAAAGAAGCCCAAAATATGAGTAACAGATTGACTTCAAAAAATTCTACAGGAGAAATTATTATAAATGATTTCGGCAATAAAAATTGGCTTTTTTTTCAGTGTTACATTTTCGAAGATATATATATATATATATATATGCCTTTTCTAAGGAAGAGCTTATCAAACTCTGTGTAGCGGATCGCATAATTTCAATATCACAAAATTTTTACTGAAACAAAAAATGAATCATTAAGTGACTTGAAAATTAATCCAAAATCAATTTAAAAACAACGAACATAAAATATTGTGTATTCGTCATTGAGAAGTAGTTGCGGTTTTTTAAATAAAGAGACACTTATTATTCAGAGAAAATATATGTTTTGTCACGGAAGGAAAATTAAAATTTAAATGGTGAAAAGACAACAAATTCTGAAAATAGTATATCAAATTCTACCTAGAAATGTATGTATAATGAAAAATAACATTGTCCTTAGCAATAAGATATAATGAATACTAAAAAAAGATTTTTCCAAAACTTCCCCATCATAGCAAAATAGTATACGTTTTTGTTTTTATGTCACCTTAACGGGCGAAATTAATTAGACTGTGAATATAAAGTTGCATCGTAGAATCAAAAGAAGTGATAGAATATGTGAATCATCTAAGGAGGCGAATCTAAACTATCCTACTACAGCTCAGAGCCCTACTGCACGCGCGCAGGATTCGTAGTCCGATATTCGTATCTGAGAAAACAAGGTTGTAGTGAAGAAAGTGCGTAATATTTCGATATTTTTTAAATTGGTGAGTTTGTTATTCACATTGCATTTGTATATCATACTTTATGGCTCAAAATATTTTTCAGATCCATTATATACATACTCATAAATAATAACCCAACTGAAACTGAAAAATCCAATCCAAAAAGCAATGATCGACTTAAACCAGCAAATTAATTTCTTCGATAGTGAATTCAACTTAATATTCAGAACTGTATCAGCTCTACTTCTAATACAACTGGTTGTTAAGGCATTACATCGAAGAGATTCTAATTTATTAACAACTAATGCAACAATAAATTTCATATTGCAGTCACTGAAAGAACAGCACACATCACTATTTGAAAAATTATATATTACATAAAAATCGCGCAGAAGAAAGGCATATCGAAATAGAAAATATTTTACGGTATTTACATAATTATAACGATTTTAAAAATGAAAATGAAAAATAAGAAAAGAAACTGACCAATTCAAATTTGATCAAGTGTACAGTAAATTTTCTTAAAATCTTTTATCCACAAACCTATGCACATTCAGAAGAATTTGGTACAGTTATCGAAGATGATGATGACACTAATGTCGATAAGGAAAAGGAATTGTCTCTTGAACAAAATAGAGATTAACTAAAAAAATTTCAACAAACCAAAATACAATACAGAAATCAGCTATATCCAAAACCACCCGAGGAGGAATCGATTTATTTGAAGATGAGGGATTGAGAGGTAAATACTTGGAAAAAGTATATCACGCATTGCTAATAGTACCACCAACTAGCGTAGATGCCGAAAGAGCGTTTTCGACGGCTGGTAATATTTGCACAAAATTACATTCCAGGCTTAATGACAGTACAATTGATACATTATTTTTTTTAAGATCACATTTCAAAAATTTGTAATAGTACCACAGACTGAATATTGATATATTTACACTTTTTTGTGATTTAAATAAATGAAATGTTCCTTTACTTTTTTGTGATTCTTTATATACTGTTATAATTTATATGTTACAAATTATTTTTTGTAATAATTCACTCTATAATAAAACTGACAAATAAAACAAAGAAACACCTTTGTGTTTTCTTACTTTTTCTAAAATTTCTACTACCGGGGTGTTAAAACCGGTATCCCGGTATTAAGATCTAAAAAATATCGAATACCGGTATTGAACTTTTGGTCCGATATTGCAATCCCTATGTGTATTTGTGAAAATAAATAGCTTGTCTGTAATGAATGGTAAAATAGCTTTCATTTGTTAATGAAAAAGTGTTTTCAGATAAATTTTCTTATTTATTTTTTTTTTTATTATCCAAATCGTTTGCATCTCTCGCAAAAAATATTTGAGTAATAGGTATCACAAGAATAAAAGAGAACGTCTTAAGGTATAAAAAAGTTGTCATTTACCTGGTTTACATTTTCTATGTCTATTAAATGAAAAGACAAAAACTCTGAGACTAAAACCGTTCATTTCCTTCCCCGGTACAAAAATGACACAGGCGTACTCGAAACGTGGAGAATCAAATATTCCATAGTGTGTGACCAAAATAATAATCCTTCATAATTATTCTATAAAAATCCATAGTCTGTTATAAAAACAAACTGACTTAAAGTATGCCAAACTCTTTCTTTTGTGTGATATAAATAATGTTTTTGGGGTAAAAATACATATCCAACATAAAACAAATTAAATATTCCGAGAAAAAAATAACGTAGAATACTTACATATTTAATTATTAATAATCAAATCAGGAATACTTTAATTTTCTACAAATTTTAAGAAAACGAAAATTAGATGATTATTAAATGATTTAATTTAATTTTGTCGATCGTTTTAAAACCTTTTTGAACTGAAATGAAATGCTGCTGAAAGATATTTGTAATTCAAATGAATTATATTAAAAAAAATTCTAATCTTTATTTTGCTTTTCTAATTACTACTACTACATATTTAAGCCTAATTAATGCTATAGAATAAATGAATGGTGTCAAAGCTTATCAAACACCCCCTCCCTCAATGCACTTATGCAATTTACGAGCACATCAATTGCTGATATTGCATCAGTGCCTCTCATTACATCAAAATATACTTTTTGAAACTCACTAACGATATCAATTGCACAACAGAAACTTTCAGCCATCAGATTTCGAGAATCCAAAATCAGGAAATTAAACACCTGCCCGTGAAGAAGGTGAGCATAAAAAAACTTCCTTATTCTATTAGATAACTTTTTTTTCTGCTGTTATATTTGTACAAGTAAAAATCAGGTCACCATTTCTGTACAAAATACCTTGTTTGTCTCTACGGGATCAATGGCATTGCCTACAACCCATCAGATTTACAACAGCAGAGGAAGAAAATGGCGACAGGAATCACAGCGTGACTTGTAAGGGTCTTAATTGAAATGCAGGACAAGCCATCAAGGTCGTAGAAAGGGAAACGATTGTTTTTAGATACGCCGTTAATGTAAAAAATGGTAGATGAAACCCTTTTCTCTTTCGTTTTCTCCCGCAAGGTGTTTTTCTGTACTATCGCTTTTCCTATAATCACGTGTGGAATGTAATTTCCTCTGATGCAATTCGAATGCCATCTAAAGGCAGAGTTTTTCCTTGTCCATTCGCTTTCCCGTGGTTATAAGAAGACACGTTCGTGATGTGTGCGTTGCAAAATATCCAACCCAATAATCCTTAAATAAAAATGAATGCGTTCTCGTAAATGATAATCGTGTTTTAAAAAAATATGAAGTAACATTTTTCTAATTGGACTAGAAAAATTTCCCAAAACAGTTAAAGGAATTAAAATAATTGTGCTTTTTTTTTTCCAGGAATATTTCATACTATTTTTTCGTTAATTTCTATCAATATTCGTAGTTAATACGTTTTTCTTATAGTAAACACAGTCATTCTCAACGCTGAAGGTGATTCCATAATTGGAACTGCAATTCATAAAAATATTTCAGAGTTAGTCAATTGATTAATAGGCAGTTTATCGATAGTTAAATCTATTTTCTCTGTAATTGTACGAGTATGTAAGTGATTAGAAGATTCTGAATGTTTAGACTATAACTTTAAAAAATTTAATTTTATAAACGAATAAATATAAATAAGCAATTTTCATGCTAAAAAAATTTCTACGATTATGATTTTCATGATTTTGACACAAATTATTTAATCTTTTGAAATAAAATCTGTTTTATAAATATTCGAAATCAGTTGAAAGTCACCAAACGATATTTACAACAACAATACTTGGTTAAAAAGAACTTATTATAAGCACTTCTGGCTCAAGTTAGTTTTAAATTACACTGGCTTCAAATACAAAGGTAAAAAAAATTATTTTTCATTTACTGGAAATATTCGAGAGTATCCTTCTCGATAACACGTAACGCAAATTACTGATAATATTATTGAGAATTCATTACTATATATTAAAGTATTTCTATAGAATGATACTCTCAAGTTAAATCTATACTATATAAAGGAGAAAAGCGACTCACTGCCTGACTGACTGACTGACTAATCACGATATCTCCGAAACTATTCAACCTACAGACTTGAAATTTGGTAGACATGTTCCTTTCATGGAGTAGAGATCAGCTAAGAACAGATTTTTTTTTTTTTTTTTTTGCGAAATTTCTAAACGCAAGGGGCGTTACGGGGGGGGGGGGTTAAGGGGTGTAATAAATAATTGTTTCTATTTTTACACTACTCAACGTACAATCTTGAAATTGGGTAAGCAGATTCCTTTCATACAGCAGAGACCCGCTACAAAATGCGTTTTGGGAAAATAGCCCCCAAGGGGTGTTGAGGGGGAATAAGGGGCGTAAAAGATAAATATTTTCGTTTTTAAAGTACTTGACCTACTGGCTTGAAAATTGGTAGGCATAGTTCTTTCATGGGAGTTAATATCCGCTACAAAATGGGTTTTGGGAAAATTGACCCCCAAAGGGTGTTGAGGGGGTTAAGGGGAGATATAAATAATTATTCCAATTTTTAAACTATTAGACGCACAGTCTTGAAATTTGGTAAGCAGATTCCTCTCACAGTGTAGAGATACGCCACAAAATGGGTTTCGTGAAAATAGACTCCCAAGTGGCGTTAAGGAGCGTAAGGGGCGTTATTGATAATTACTTTTCCATTTTTAAACTCCTCGAAGCACAGTCTTTAAATATGATAAACAGAATCCTTTTATGGAGTAAAGATACAATATATAATGTGTTTTGTGAAAATCAACCCCCCAGGTGGCGTTGCGGGGTCTCAAGGGGTGCTTAGACTCGCAGTCTTCAAATTTGGTAAGCAGACTCTTTTCATAGAGTAGAGATCCGCTACAAAATGGGTTTTGTGAAAACTGACCCCCAAGTGGCGGTGCGGGTGCTCAAGGGGGGTTATAGATAACTATTCCCATTTTTAAACTATTAGACGTACAGTCTTGAAATTTGGTAAGCATATTCCTTTCGTTGAGTACAGATCCGCTATAAAATGAGTCTCGCTAAGATTAACACCCAAGTTTCATTTCGGGGGATTAAGGGGGTAATAGATCAATGTTTCCGTTTTTAAACTATTCGATCTACCTGCTTGAAAATTGGTAGGCATGTTCCTTTCATGGAATTGAGTTCCTCAAACAAAGAGTAAAACAAAAATCGACACCCAAGGAGGGTTGCAAGGGGTGAAGGGGAGTTATAGGAAAAAAAATTCTGTTTTAAAATTGTTAGACCTGTGTACTTGAAATTTGTTAAGCATGTTCCTTTTATTGAACAGGGATCCACTAAGAATGCATTTGATGGGAATCAACTCCTGGATTAGCAAAGGGTTCCTGGAGCGTGTTGACAAAAATTTCTTTTTTCGAACTACAAGAACTATAATAATGGAATTTGGTTTACATTTTTCTTTTGTTGAATTTAAATCCGCTAAGAACGGTTTTTGGGAGAACGACTCTCAACGAATTTATGAGGGGGGGGGGGGATAGTAGTAAAAATTTTGTTTTTACCCTATTAGGTTTAGATTTGAAATTTGGCTTAAATGTTTATCTTATAGAGTAGAGATCCACCTAAAATTGGTTTTGCGGAAATCCACTTTGTTATAGGGTTACGAAAGTGTTAACATCATTCTATACTCAATTTTAGAGACTATTAGATAATACAAATTAGTAGTTCTGTCCTTTTTTCCTATCAAGAGGGAGAGTTAAAGGTATAAGTATATTTTTCAATACAATAGAATTCTTAATGCTAGAACATAGATATCAATATTTTATATATATAAACAGATATATTTATTAAACATCATGAAATACCCAGCGAAGCGGGAGGGTAACGGCTAGTCTATATATTATAAAGGAGAAAAGCGACTCACCCACTCACTGACTGACTGACTAATCACGATATCTCCGGAACTATTCAACCTACAGATATGAAATTGGTAGGCATGTTCTTTTCATGGAGTAGAGATCCGCTAAGAACGGACTTTGCGAAATTCGAACAGCAAGGGGCGTTACGGGGGTTAAGAAGCATAAATAATTGTTTTCATTTTTAAACTACTGGAAGTATATTATTGAAATATGATAAGCAGAATCCCTTCATGGAGTCAAGATCCGCTATATAATGTGTTTTCTGAAAATTGACCCCAGATGGCGTTGATGGGGCTCAAGGGGCGTTCTAGATAATTGTTTTCCATTTTTAATTTATTAGACTCACAGTCTTCAAATTTGTTAAGCAGATTCCCTTTCATACAGTACATTTCCTAAAATGGGTTTTGTGAAAACAGTTCCCCCAAAAGTTGCGGTTTCCGGGTTCTCAAGGGGCTCTATAGATAATTATTCCCCTTTTTAAACTATTAGACGTACAATCTTGAAATTTGGCAAAAGATTCCTTTCGCTGAGTAGAGAACCGCTACAAAATGGGTTTTGCGAAAATTAAACCACAAGTTTCATTTCGGGGGATTAAGCTTCTTCTTTTGAGATACTATCAAGTTT
>BMAO01005517.1:0-18794 GCA_019973975.1 Trichonephila clavata | reverse complement strand
TTCGACATTTCTCAAGGACAAAAGCTACCGTACAAATAAAAAGTTTCTACGCAGATCTATAGTAAAACTCTAAGTAAATTAAAATTATTTCCAGAAATATAATGGTCCGTAAGTCCTGATGTCCTGAAATTTACAAAAATTTACATTAATTTCTTTACTTAAAAAAAAAAGTCACATACGAACATAATGTTCCGAAATTTAGAAAATTAGCCAGATTTTATCTATATATATAAAGGAGAAAAGCGACTCACTCACTGACTGACTGACTGACTGACTGACTGATGACTGACTGATGACTGACTGACTGACTGACTAATCACGAAATCTCTGGAACTATTCAACCTACAGACTTGAAATTTGGTAGACATGTTCCTTTGATAGAGTAGACATCAGCTAAGAAAGGATTTTCCGAAATTCGAAACGCAAGGGGCGTTACGGGGTTAAGGGCTTTAATAATAATTGTTTCCATGTTTAAACTACTTGATGTACAATCTTGAAATTGGGTAAGCGGATTCCTTTCAGAGAGTAGAGATCCGCTACAAAATGAGTTTGCTGAAAATCGACCCCCAAGTGGCGTTGCAGGGGCTTAGGGGCGTTATAGATAATTATTTCCATTTTTAAATTATTTGACGCACTGTCTTTAAATTTGATATATAGATTCCTTTCGTAGAATAATGATCAGTTACAAAACGGGTTTTGTGAAAACAGACTTCTAAGTGGCGTTGCGGGGGATTAAGGGGCGTAATAGATAAATATATCCGTTTTTAAACTACTTCACCTACCTGCTTGAAAATTGGTAGGTAAGTTTCTTTCCTGGAGTAAATATCCGCTACAAAATGGGTTTTGGGAAAATTGACCCCAAGGGGTGTTGCGGGGCGGGGGTTTAAGGGGCGTTATAAATTCCATTTTTAAGTTATTAGACGTACAGTCTTGAAACTTAGTAAGCAGATTCCTCTCATAGGGTAGAGATACGCTAAAAATGGGTTTCGTGAAAATTGCCCCCAAGTGGCGTTGAGGAGACTTAAGGGGCGTTATAGATAATTATTTCCATTTTTAAACTATTAGACGCAGTCTTTATATTTGATAAAGAGATTTCTTTCATAGAGTAGAGATCAGCTATAAGAAGGTTTTGTGAAAACAGACCTCTAAGTGGCGTTGCAGGGGCATAAGTGGCGTAAGAAATAAATATTTTCGTTTTTAAACTATTTGACCTACCTGCTTGAAAATTGGTAGGAATGTTTCTTTGATGGAGTAAATATCCGCTACAAAACGGGTTTGGAGAAAATTGACCCCCAAGGGGTGTTGCAGGGGGCAGATATAAATAATTATTTCTTTTTTAAACTATTAGACTCACAGTCTTGAAATTTGGTTAGCAGATTCCTCTCATAGGTAGAAATACACTGCAAAATGTGTTTTGTGAAAATCGACCCCTAGGTGGTGTTGCGGGGTTCAAGGGGCGTTATTGATAATTTTTTTGCATTTTTAATTAATTGGATACACAGTCTTCAAATTTTGCTAAGCAGATTCCTTTCATAGAGTGCAATTCCCCTACAAAATGGGTTTTGTGAAAACAGACCCAGAAGTGGCGTTGCGGGGCTCAAGTGGCGTTATAGACAATTATCCCATTTTTAAACTGTTAGACGTACAGTCTTGAAATTTGATAAGCAGATTCCTTTCGTAAAGTAGAGAACCGCTACAAAATGGGTTTCGCGAATATCAACTACCAAGTTTAATTTCGGGAGATTAAGAGGCGTAATCGATAAATATTTCCATTTTTAAACTACTTGATCATCCTGCTTGAAAATTGGTAGGCATGTTCCTTTCATGAAATAGAGTTCCTCTAACAAAGAGTAAAATGAAAATTGACCCCAAAGATGTTTGCGAGGGGTCAAGAGGAGTTACGAAAAAAATTCCTGTTTTTAATTGTTAGACCCATATACTTGAAATTTTTAAGCATGTTTTTTTGTTGAATAGGGATCCACTAAGAATAAATTTTAAGCAAATCAAGTTCTGGGGGTTGCAGGGGTTACTGGGACGTATTGACAAAAAAAATTACTTTTTTCGAGCTACAAGGACTATAATAATGAAATTTGGTTTGCATTTTTCTTTTGTTGAATTGAAATCCGCTAAGAGCGGTAATTTTGGAAAACGGCTCTCAACGGGATTACGGGATATTTATAGTAAAACTTTTGCTTTTTTCTGTTAGATTTAGACTTGAAATTTGGCTTGCATGTTCAATTTACGGAGTAGAGATCCACCGAAAATTGGTTTTGCGGGAATCCACTTGGTTTTTGAGTTACGAAAGAGCAAACATCATTCTATACTCAATTTTAGAGATTTTTAGAAAATACAAATTAGATGAGTTCTGCTTTTTTTTATCAACAGGTGACAGTTACAGGTATAAGTATATTTTTCAATTCAATCGAATTCTTAATGCTAGGACTTAGATATCAATAATTTATACATATATATAAGCAGTAAAATTTTATAAAACATCATGAAATACCAGCGAAGCGGCGGGTAACGGGTAACAGCTAGTTTGAATATAAAATGCTCATTTGAACAAAATCTTGGGAGTCGCAATTGCTGACAAATTTGACCTACAAAATGCTAATTTTTCTACTTGCTTCCTATTAGTACGAGAGCTAGCAACGTTAGGAAAACAAGAATTTTTTAGAAAAGCTGATTCTTTAATATATCTTTCTCTGTGTCCTTCCGAACAGCGTGCGGGCTATCTGGCTGCTGGTAAACGTTGCTTTTATTAATGCGCATCATACCTTTACAGGAAAAAATGTTGATTTTTAAATTATTTTAGGAAGAAAGTTTTCTTTTCACTAAATTTAAAACGTTATTAACAACACGAATTTATTAATGCCAGACATTTTTGTTGTTGCAAATAATGTGCCAGACGCTATTTTTTACTAAAAAAATAATGAATTTCAAACCATTTTAGAATGTCTGTAATTTTAATATTATTTTATTCATACATAAATAAGTACAAATTTAATTTGCCAGACACTAATTCGGTTGCGTTCTTAAGAGCCAGGCCGATTTATTGGTTAGTATAATGCGGTATTATCAATGTAGTTAAAAAGAGACAATGGCAAATTAGGTAGGCGGAAGAGAGACAGGAGTACGTTACACTATTTAAGTATTCGAAAAAACTTTATTTTTATGTCTTCGATGTTGAGTATAATAAAAAATTAATATTTTAATTCTTATTAAAATAATAATAAGTAGTTGATTAAGGGGTTCACCCATCTGAGGACCTTTTTTTTAAGTATTCTTAGGGAATTTTTTTGCCACCAACCCTATATTCAGCCTAGGGAAGCTTCATCAAATATATCTGTTTCCTCATCCAACTCCCGTACTCGACTCCCTTTTGCAGGTATAATACAATATTCAAAAGGTAAACATACAAAATCTCGAGCAAAGAACGAAAAAGCTACTACAAAAATAACGAAACAGCTATGTATATAAAAATGGCACCACACATACCGATAAAGAGTTCTCCAGTACAGACTTCCGAAGAAGAAGAAGAAAATGACATGCCCATATATGATGTTGAAGCAGAAGAAGCAGAAGTTATGGGGGGGGGGGAATATTTAACTCCGACCAAGCACCGGAAGGGGCGCGATTGAATCATACTTATCGGACTTGGTGGGGGTAATCCCCACCCAAAACTTCTTATTAGCAATTTTTTACTTGAATATAAAATATTTTGATTTTCTTTTTCT
This sequence comes from Trichonephila clavata, assembly GCA_019973975.1. NCBI lineage: Eukaryota > Metazoa > Arthropoda > Arachnida > Araneae > Nephilidae > Trichonephila > Trichonephila clavata. Next base: position 15,057 of record BMAO01005517.1, on the reverse strand, counting down.
GAAATGTTTTAAACTTGTCTGACTTGGTGGGGTGTGCCCCACCAAAATCTGATTGTTGTTTATTTGTGTGAGCTTTTAACTATATTTGAGTATTTTAAATGGATTTTTAATATTTTAACAATTGATTGGCGCAGCTTAGCCGAATTCGGCTCTTGCGCCATTAAACCCTACATTCACTCACTCACTCACAAAGGTAATCGACTCCTGTTCACCTCGTAAATACTGCATCTATACTGATAGCATGAGTGTATTGGAAGCGCTTGAAAATTACAACGATCGGTGTCATCCAGTGGTGTGTAATGCACTCGACATCGTTAGTCGACTATATAGCAAGGGTTTTGATATATTGTTTTGTTGGCTACCCAGCCAGGTAGGGATTATTGGCAACGAGCAGGCGGACAGTGCGGCTCGGTCGGCGACGACATTTTTTCCACTAGCTGTTCCGCTATCAGATATGAAGCGTGTCATCCGGCATCATATTTTTACAGCATGGCAGGAATCATGGAGTCAGCAGTTTGATAACAAACTGCACTCTGTGAAACCTGTCATTGGAGCATGGCCTGTGATGCCAATGCGAAGGACTGATGTCAAGTTGACTCGTCTTCGCATTGGTCATACTCGCTTCACACACAGGCATTTGTTGTTGGGGAAGATGCTCCTCAATGTCCTTCATGTAAGGTCTTGTACACAGTGCGTCACATTTTAATCGATTGTCCTGTTTTTAAGCATCATCTTATCACTTTTTTTCATACATCTGTTTTATCCTTGTCTGACTTGGTGGGGGAAACCCCACCAAAATCTGTTTGCTTTTATTTTTAAAAATTGGATTTTTATACCTCATTTGACAAAATAATTTTAAACTATTTTAACTTTAATTTTTATGTATGTGCATGCAGGCATGCACATATATAAATATATATTTTATATTTCATCGGCTTTTTTTAAATACTTTAACAAACGTATGGCGCAGTTTAGCCAAAATTGGCTCTTGCGCCAGTAAACACTACAGTCACTCACTCACTCACGCAGGACACCAGTTCATTTTTAAAACATATTTAATCCACAATTGTAACATATGCATTCTGTAATGGCTACATGTGTGCTGAAAATTTTAAGCAAAAAATAGTAATTGGCATAAACATAATCACAGCAAATTAAAATTTGCAATCTATTTTCTTGTTTATTTTTTTTCCTGTACTATCTATATTTTTTGTGTATGGATTTACCTAAGAAATAATGTAGCAAAATTAATTCACTTCGAATGCCATAGACACAATCTAATGTTCGGACTCGCGAGCCCGACTGCGAACGACTAGTCTAAAATAACTTTTGTTTTCTTTTTATTGACTTCCGTTACTGCCACAAATATAATAGGCCAACAGCCTATATAGAAAGGAAATTCGTTCGTTGAGTCCCTGTAGCGCTATGGATAGCACGTTGGACTTCAAATCCAAAGGTCTTGGGTTCGAATCCCATCTGGGTTGGCCTATTTTCTGAGAATGTGATTTCTTTTTACCTTACTATTTTATTAGAATAATTAAATTTAATTAATGAATAAATAGTAATGAACAGGAAAATAGTCCAACGTCATGTATAGAAACGAAAATTGTGCAATGAAAATTGTGCAATGAAAATTGCTTTCTATTCTGTCACTTAATATTGTGATTCTGTCATATGTATATACACATATTCATATTAATTGAAAGTAAAAAAAAGTAACTGAATTTAATACAAAGTAACTAAAATAAAATGTTTCTTTGTTGACCTAAGTAGGAATTGACTTAAAAACTTTTTTTTATGTTACTTGTTTATATATATCATGTTCACATTTTCAATCGTTAATAAAATACTTTTTATTCATCTACTCAAGTTCAAATATATTTTTTAAAACTTGTAGTGGAGGACACTTGATGTTAATAAAGTTTTTTCACATATAAATTCATTAATTAAATATAATTAATGAATAAATGGTAGCAAACAAAAATAATAGTCGAATACCATATATAAAAAGGAAAATCGTTCGTTATATAGCGCAATGGATAGCCCGTTGGACTTCTGATCCAAAGATCGTTTGTTCGAATCCCACTCACGATGGCCTAATTTCTAAGAAAGTTATTTCTTTTTTTGCGAAACTATTTTATTAGAATAATTAAATTTAATTAATGAATAAAGGTAACTAACAAACAAAATAGTCCAACACCATATTTTGAAAGGAAAATTGTGTAGTGAAAATTGCTTTCTATTTTGTCACTTAATGTTGTGATTCTGTGTCATATGTACAAGTATATACATGTTTATATCAATTGTAACTATTTAATAAAAAGTAACTAAAATAAAAAATTTCTTTATTAATCTAAGTAGAAATTGACTTATTTCTTTTTTATATATTACTTGTTGTAACTATTCTGAATAAAACTAACAATAAGAAAATTATGATAAAGAAATAAGTATAGATGGTAAAAAAAACTACAAATTGAAGCAGTACTGGCAGCTTAGTATTTATTTATAATTAAATGTTTCGAGTTTCAATGTTATTCCTAATCTAACTTGTCACAAGTTTATAAGCAATACAAACTAAGTTTATATTTTTGTGTTATTTATTATATTATTCAGTTCCTACTATTAGTTCATACTCTCTATATTTATCTTGTTCAAATTTTTAATCGTTAATAAAATGCATTTTAAAGTACTCAATTGAGCTGAAATTTTATATACACGATTATTTTGGATGACAGGACAGTAATTTAATTTTAGTTAATAAAAATTAATTGATTAAAACTAATTATTCAAACAATTGCATATACAGCCACGTTGGCATCATTTCTGGTGACTTAGCGACCATTTTGGTGACTTGTGAGAAAAAAACCTTTCAAGTTTTGACTCATTTGAGATAAATTTTCTATACACTATTGTTTTGGGTAGTAATACGATAATTTAATTATAATTAATTAAAATTAATCGACTTAAATTAATTTTTTAAAGAATTACAGATACAATCACGTTGGCTTCACTTTTAGCGACTTGGGTCAAAACTTTAAAAAAAATTTTTTTCTTCTCACGCGTTTCAAAACTGAACAGTTAGTTGAACTGAAATTTTATACACACGATTATTTTAGATGACATTACGATACTTTAATGATAATTAATAAAAATTAATTGCCACTTTAAGTTGTGATTCTGTCATATGTATATACATATTTGCATATAATAATTGTAGCTATTTAATAAAAAGTAACTTAAATTTTTTTTTTTTTTTTTTTTTTTGTTGATCTAAGTAGGAATCTACTTTAAATTTTTGTTATATTACTTATTTTTAAATTTCCACTACTTAGACTTGTACAAAAATGTTCTATTTGCGTAAAAATCCCATAATAAGCCATAAGTAACATTTGTTAACTTTTTCATATCTTCTTTTGTTGGAAAAGTTGGAAGTGTCACGCATAAATATTTTTCATCAAATTGTGGCACTTTTCTCAAAATGTTTGACCATCCTTGGTATATAGTAATCTATGACATCTGAAACACCTCCGAAATATACTTTATGAAGGGATAGAGCTGTTTGTAAAGAAATTAAGTAGCCGACCTTGCAAAAAGTTGTTACTTTTTTTTAAGGAAAAACAAACGGGGCACGTTGCAGTTTTGCGACCTGCAAAGGGTGTGGCTCAGTTTTCCGGATTGCCGGGTTTTCGGGACTCCACTACCCCTCAGGGGGCTCACCTTCTTTACGTGAGTACGGGTGTCACAATCCCGAGGTACCCTAGTGATCTTTTCCTTTTCCCAAGGGGTTTACTGTCTTTGGTAAACACGGGCTTCACGAACCCGGGATACCCTAGTGATCTTCTCTATTTTCGACCCTCTTACTTGTCATCCAATTTTCTCTTTACTTCCTTTCCCGTCTAGACCACAGACAAGTGTTTTACAATAAACATTGCTATATTTGTTGATAAATTTTTCCTTATTGGATATATTACAATTTATTAACATATTTTGGTTTACATTTTGTAATACATTAGATTTGTTTCTTCTTTAGTTCCCTTAAATGTTTTGATTCGTATATATTTTTATATTTGATTACGTATTTTTGTATTTATTTTATACAGAATTAAATTAATTTCATTTATACTTAATTTTTTCCCCAATTGTTTCGAATTTGGTTTGTTTTTGACTAACACCGTTGTTTGTCAACCCGCATGTTTGCCGTGTGCGGCGTCCCGTAAGGAGGAAAATGGTGTTCTGGGGATACCTTTTGCGTTCCCTTTGGCCCACGCTTCGCTGTAGACGGGTGGCAGGAGTGAGCCCGCTCCTGTCAATCGGCTGATGATAAGTCTTTTCGGAGACATTGCTGTAGGGTTAGTGCTGCAGATAAGGGGTGGCGGGTTTACCCGTTGGATCCTCACCCTGATGCTGTAGCACTATTATATTCTGGGTGTACTCCAGGTAAGCGCCGTGCCTGACTATTGTCAGTTGACAGGCACACTGCCTCCCTTGTTGGACTCCATGGTGGGTGGAGGCAAGCCAGAACGAAGTTTCTTTTGCGTTTATGGATCCAAGTCTGATGTGCCAGGGTAAAGGCCTCGTATTACCCAACTCAAACATTGACGATATTGCTAAACATGCACGATTTTTGATTTTAACTTTACCTAATAATGAAATGTCACGCAAATCTCCGTTTGCCATACAAAAGGCTCTTCACGGAATAGGTGGAAATCCAAAATCTGTTCGAAATTGCGTTCTGGTGATTTGTTAATAGAAACTTCATCCTCACTGCAAGCGAAATCTTTTTCGTTAGCCAAAATATTTCTAGATTCAACTTTAACAGTCAGCCCCCACAAATCTTTAAATTCCTGTCGAGGTGTCATTTCTGAAACTGACTTGATGACCACCCCTGAAGCAGAAATCTTGAGGGATTTTCTGATCAGGTGTTATCCAGGTCAGGAGAATTACAATTAAAAAAGATAGTACAATTATTCCTACAAAACATTGAATATTAACATTCAATAGCCCGAAACTACCAAATACAATAAAAGCTGGTTATTTAAACTGTAAAATCCGTCCATACATTCCGAATCCTCTGCGCTGTTTCAAGTGTCAGAGGGGTTCGGACATTCACAAACTTCCTGCCGTGGCAAATTAACGTGCTCTAGGTGTGCATCTGTAGGGCATTCCTCTACAGAATGCACACTAGAGCCTAAATGTATTAATTGCTCTCAACCCCATACAGCTGATTCCAAATTCTGCCCCCTAAGTGGAAAACCGAAAAACAAATTCAGGAAATGAAAACAAATAATAACATATCTTACCCAGAAGCCCGAAAATTAATAGCCCCACAAACATCTCAAACCTACGCTCAGGCTGCTAAAACAATAATTGTTAACAATTCCTCACAAACAGATGAAAATATTACCAAAATAGTTTGCCCACCATTAAAATTGCTACAACCAATAAAATCTGTTCCGAAGCCAACTATATCTTCCTCAGTCCCTGCAGTTACCAAAACATCTACATTAACTCAGGTACAACTCGTACCATCCACATCTTTTGTTACTATTACATCCTCATCAGAATCTCAGCCACCTATTCCTCTATCTAATAACGTACTTTCCACCACCGATAATATGTTTTCACCTATTGAATACTCTTCGAAATCAACTATTCATCCCTCTTCTTTTTTTGTTGAAACTCCCACCCCTCTCTCTCTCTATACAACATCTAGTACCATAGCTACTACTTCTGAATCCAATAGCTTAGCATCAACAGATACAACTTCTGTATCTCAGGCTTCAAAACGTCGTAAAAAAAAGCTTCCTAAAAAAAACATATCTAACACTGGTAAACCAAAAATAGAGATTAAAATGGCACCCCACAAACCGAAAAAAAGCTCACCTATTCAAGACACCTCAGATGAAGACATGATTATGTATGACGTAGAAGAAGAGGTGGGAACACCGAAAAAGGAAACAATAAAATTCTTGTCGGAAGAGTACTGGAAAAATGAGACCTGGAGACAGCGGGGATTTTTGCACGTTATTACTCCAAGAAAGCGTGAAGAAAAAACTGAAAGGAAATTATTAACCCCGACGAAACACAGAAATTGAAATTATATGAATCATACTTATCGGACTTGGTGGGGTTAATCCCTAACAAAATCTTGTTATATTAAAACTTTTACCTATATATAAAAATATTTTTTTCTCCTCTGAATAATTTTAACCCTATTTGACTTGGTGGGGCATCCCCCACCAAAATCTGTTTGCTGCTTATTTATGTGAACTTTTATATGCGAGTATTTTTAATGATTTTTAATATTTTAACGATTGATTGGCGCAGCTTAGCCGAAATCGGCTCTTGCGCCATAAAACCCTACATTTACTCACTCACTCACTCGGGACTCCACTGTATTTTAATGCATTTTTATCCAAAGTTTTTTTCTTCTTCATTTTTTCCAAACTGAGAATTATGGGAGAAATTTGTTTTTTATTCCTGTGGCTCATTGTAAGAGCAAGCATTGTAAAAATTTCATAATTGTGACTAATTTCATAATTTCACAGGATTGTGACTTTCGTGTAAGAAGAATCCGACCCGGTCGACGATGAAGCGGATGAAGACGAGGACAACAACAACGAAAGTAGCAAATGCGGACGCTTTTTCTGCATTAGAGACAGCTATGGAGCGGTACGAACAACAATCAGAGTGCTGTTCTACTCAACTACTACTGCTGAAGAGAATCAGAGACCTTGCATTGAAAAAAAGAAAGTGTACAATGGTACAGCGAAAAATAAGTGATTATTTTCCACAATCAAGGTAAAATTGCGACATTTTGCACCTATTTGGCTTTCTCTTCAAGCACGTTTCCCGCATGTGATCATTTTTAATATTTGTATAGTGTCCAATATCATAAACTGCATGGATCGTATTCGGTTTTCGATTATCCGAACAATGTCCGGTCTCAAGTGATTCGGATAAATGACGTTTTACTGTAATGTAATCACAACCGTGTTGCTTGCGAAACCTACTGAATGAAATTGGACAGTGATTGCAGTTAAAGACACCGTTTTCTCTAATCTGCCCAAAGTCAACCATGTCTGAGTGGAACATGAAAGAGCGAAGGAACCATCAATCTCTATATTAATTGAAAATGAGACAGATAAATCTTTTTATGACTGGGGTAACTGTCTTTCTCTTCACGACTAAGGTATTAAATGATATCGAAAAACGTCAAATTCTTGATATGGACCCTTTACAGCTTTCAGGTCCTTTTCCAAAAGACATCCACCAGAACAACAGGTGTTTTTCAACATCCTAGTACTTTTCAATTTCTACCAGTCAATCGTTTTTGGTTGTGTTACTCAGCATGGAGGTGGAGGTGTTCTAGATCCAACTAAATTATTGGGATTAAGCTCCTCATCTTTTTTCTTCTACAAACTATCATACACCCGTCAGAACCCAAAAAGTTGTGAATGTTCTCTCTTCCCAACCAATTTGCTTTGAATGTTGAATTTTCTGAAACTTAATCCCAAGAATCTAGTTGAAACAGTGAAGCAAGGAGACGGAGGCGTTTCCTGACAAGGGGTGAAAATCAGCTTCAGGGTTAGGTAATTTGGTATTGTTTGAGGGTATTGTGAATCTTGAGCTCTATATAAATATATTTTAAAGAACATTTTGAAATTATCCGACCAAAATTTTGGATACTGTAGACTACTTGATTTTAACCAGATATTAACATCAAGCGCACTTCTCTCAATGTACGCCGCTGGTGTCTCTATAACTGTCTAAAACTCTAAAAAAAATCTCCTAAATCATCTGACTTAAGCCTAGTAGAACATATTTCGTGAGAATTTTATTTAAAAAAAAACACGATGTATAAAAAACAATATGTGAAATAAAAACAATAATCACAAAAGAATGGAGTAATATCGATGCAGAAATTACAAAAACCTGATCAAATCCATACCGAGACGTTTAAAAGTTACGGTGGAAACTAAAAAATATTATACTATTAAATTTTTTTTAAAAAAAATTCAATATTTAAGGCTATAATTAGGTTTTTTTTTTTGTTTTTTTTTTGTAGGGTACGAAGACTTATTTTGGCGTAAGTTTTTAATAGTTTTTTGATTATTAATTTTTTGAAATAATAATTATACTATGTTTTAGAAATTGGTTAGGTTATTCCATTAAGAACAAGATACAGATAACATAAAAAAATTACGATTCTGATATATTAATTTTTATTAGTCGCAAACATAACATTTTATAGAAAATTGCAAGTGTACGAGCACTTTTGAAATCCACTGTATTTTTACTTTACTTAATGAAACCCAACCACAAAAGACAGGGGCCTCATTTTCTTTTTCACAAGGGCCTTTGGATACCTAGCTACGCCACTGGTGACAGACCTCGTCATTTTGAACTATGGCCAAGTGACGAGGTCCAGACCTAAGCTGTCAAAACGAAAAACACAAACTTTTATAAATCTGTAATTTTTAAGCAATTTTTTCAATCTTTGGACTGAACACGGATATCAACGTTTGAAAAGTGGGGGGAAAAGTTTCGTGTAATTATTTTTATAAGTAGTGAAATTATTGATTTTTAAATTAAAATTTCGAGTATTTTTTTGAAATTTTAATTTAAAAAAATGAATTATTGATTTTAAAAGAGCAAAGTATGAACTATTTTAGTACAGAAGATTGGTTCATCACAATTATAAGAAATCCCTATAGAGCGATTAAAAAATTATTTTCATAAAAAATGCAAAATATTGTTTTTTTCGTAAAAAAAAAAATTATACCGTACCATGGCGAAATAAACGATTTTTCTAATTCAGGAATTGTTTTTTTGTCTAATTTCTATAAGAAAGTTTTGATGATTGTTTTAAAAACGATGGAAAGATCGAAAATCTTTTCCGCTGCCTTCACTTAGCGTCTTCGCCAGGTAAACAACACACAGCGGGAAATCAATTATACATTTTTAGGTTTTTTAATTAATATATTTTTAACTACTACGAATATCGGAATTTAAAGGGTCAAAATGGCTTTATCGGACCATTTTTCCTCTTTTGGTACCTAAAACACGTTTCTGCGTTCAGCGGTTCGTAAGAAGATAGCCTCTATGTCCAATATTAACCCCTAGCGTGCGCTTACCAGACTATTATTTCTATTATTCTCAGAAATACTAGATTTCTCAGATACTGGGACCTTGAGATTACTACGTGCATTTCATTTTTCCTTTTGACTTTCATGAGGTACATGTTCATTCGCGTTTCGTTTCTCTTTCTAAAGCTTATATAACTACAAGGGGTGATCAAATTAAAAGGTACGAAAGGACACGGTGGGTACAAATATAGACTTTATTCAAAATATACACCATAGGCCTGAGCACAACGATATCACTGACGAACAAGCCGCAGGATTCCTTGTTCCCAGAATTCCTGTGGCTGTGACGAGACCCAGTTCTTTACAGTGTCCTTGAGTACGTCGTCCGAGTTGAAACGCTTTCCTTTCAGGTGTTTCTTCAGTGGACCAAACACATGGAAATCGCAGGGTGACATGTCCGGACTGTAGGACGGATGGTCCAACGTCTCCCATTGGAACTTGTCCAGTTCCATTTGTGTGACTCTGGAGACGTGTGGATGCGCGTTATCATGGAGCAGAACCACACCCTCCGTGAGCAGCCCCGGTCTTTTGTTCTTGATGGACCTGCGTAGGCGTCGGAGTGTCTCACAGTACACATCGGATTTAATGCTTTTTCTGTGCTCGAGTAATTCTGTGCTCGCATCATTTGGACGCCGCTTTTTATAAGACCCTTTGCTCTCTCCTGCGCATACGGGCACCCGCGCATGATCCGATCCCAGTCAGAGTCTCCAATGGCATCCCGAGATGTCTCGCTACATTCTCCCTTGGCGGAATATGCAAATATTTAACTATTTCATTTTTATGTCGTTTCGTACCTTTTCATTTGATCACACCTTGTAGTATTTTTTCTACATTTGTGCAATTTTTTATGGTAAGCAGTTTTAAATAAGCTAATTAACATTTTATAAAAGTTTCAGACTATTCGATAAATATAATATCATGCTATTCATGGAATAATAACTTCAAACTCATATTTCTCCATGTTGAATTCTTGTACATATACTGTCATTTAAAACTCTAAGGCATTTTTGATGATTGAAGTATGGATTTGAAAATTTTTATACTTGTTCTGAAATATATGTTTTGTAAAACTGTGCATGGAATTAGCTCTAACATGCTTAGTATTTTCTAAAAAATTTCAAAATCAAAATGAATGTTTTTTTTTTTTAGGTTTTTTGGAAGTTTAACTATAAAAAAATTAATAAAAATTAAAGAGCAGCAGCAGAAAAAAAAAACCATGCACAGTTTTATGTAGTATAATTATAAGGTACTTGGAAAAAATCTTTTGAAAGAAAAGAGGCATATTTAAAAAAGCCTTAGGAATTTAAAAAATGTTAAAAAGTTAAAAAATTTAGATTTTACAAATATTTTGCAACATATTAAAAATTTTTTGTGTGGAATTATTATTAAATATTAACCTTTATAAACTACAATTAAAACCAAATATCAAATATTAAAAATAAAAAAAAAATTGTGAAGATGGTACCAATCGCCTTAAACACTAACACATTAATTGTAAAATTAAAATATTATTAAGTATCATACAAAAGAACTATTAGGATACGCGACTAGTTCTAGCTCATGATATTTAAAAATGTTTTACTGTTTTAATTCATAAAATGAAAAATATTATTAAGGGGAAAAGATCTGTTGGTTTTTTTTTTTAATTAAACATTTCTAGCTTATATATAAGTTGTATTTTAGATTAATTATAAAGAGATATAGTAAAAAAATGCTCATGCACAGGATTTTGAAATAGAATTTTAAAAAATTACAGAAAATACTTAATATAGAATGTGAAAATTAAAAAAAGGATTAGGTGGAAACCACAGAACGAACCAGAAAACGAACAATATTCTGTTAGAATTACTATTTATACTCCGTTTCACCTCAAGTTGGCAGCGTTAGGAAGGGTACGATGACCGAATCACAGCCGCTGCCGGGTTACTCTAGGAGAAGAGTGTGACTAAACGAATAAATATCACCATATTTGGCGAGTGGAAAAAAATGCTCTTGAAAAAAATTTTCTTTAAAATTGTAGGAGCTTTTTTTTTTTTTTTTTTTTTTTTTTTTTTTTTTTTTTTTTTTTAAATAGTATAAGCTAGTTTTTTAATGGAGATATTTAAGATTAAGGAGAGATTTCAATATGTTTAGAAATATTGATGAATAAATTAGCAAAACTTTTCTCAAACAAAATCTCAATAGTTCTCAACATATTGATAGTAACGTTTTTTAAATGAAAAAATACCGTTAAATTGTAATTCATACTTTCTTAACTTGATTTTTTAAGTGACTTAGGCCACTTTCAAAATAAACGGCTCATTTTTCTTTAATTTTCATTTATTACATCCGCTTATAAAATATAAATTTCTATCTTGTTTTTTAAGAATTAATCGCCTTTTCTCGGTTATTACTATTTTAAACCCGTTTGTAATAATTATTCACATTACATGTATAAATGCCGTTTATGTATGTTAACTTAAGATATACAGAAGCATACATTAAAGTTTTGGGATTAATTTGAAAAAAAATTATCAAAATTAAAACTTATTATCTTTTATAAAATTTATAGTTTATCTGAAAAAATATCTCGATGCATACTTTCAAAATTATGTTACTGACATTATATGCAAAGTTTATGTATTCAGTTTAATATGCATAACTTTTAAGGAGAAAATAATTTAAAATAATTATTTAACAAAAATTATCCCTCAGGGGGCTCACCTTCTTTAGGTGAGTACGGGCGTCACAATCCCGAGGTGCCCTAGTGATCTTTTCCCAAGGGGGAAAATAGTTCTACACTCAAATAAGCCACTGTAACACAATGCAGTAGAAAGAGAATTGAAACATGTTTGACATTAGTAAGATCTGGAAGATATTTTTTTTCTTTTCGAAAAAGGGAATTGTAGTGACGTTTATATAAAGGAATCACACACATACCAGGAACTTTGATAAAGGAAGGTGAATTTCCATGGCAGTATGTTATGCATTCGAAACAAATTGTAATAAAACACTCAAAATACTTAAATCAATCATTTAATAATTTCTTCATTGAAAAAAAATTGCATGAAATTTTTTCTCGTGTGTCGATTTCGCTTAAAAATTACGGATTTTAAAGATTTTTTTTGTGATTTTCGTAAAATAAAGTTTTTGCGAGAAATAATATAAGCATTATTTTTGTAACCTTTTTTCTTCAAAAATTATTGTTGTTTCCAATCAATATGTGAAAACTTGGAATTTTCAGTAAAAAATTGAGCCCTCAAAAATAATGAAAACTTTAAAAGACATTCTAAAGGCTTTGCGCATGCGCGAGAATTATTATTATTATTTTTCCCCCTCTGTTTAATGCTCAGTGGCCAAGGTCAAACTTGCTGTTGCAATATTTTTTCCGTTATTGAAATGTGAGTGAGGGATTTTTAAAAAGTCGCGCTGTTCACCTACTCCAGAGTTTTTTGGCGACGGACTTCGAAATTTTCAAACTAAAACTTTTAGAATCAGTGATTTTTAAAAAAGCCAAAAACTTTTTTGAACAAATTTTAATAAAACACTCAAAATACTTAAATCAATCATTTAATAATTTCTTCTTTTATAAAGGTAATTGCATGGAACTTTTTTCCCCAGAGTCGAATATTTCAAAAAATTCCTCACAATTTTACTCCAAGAATTAAAATAGTAGTGAAATTTGTAATTTGAAAAATTTATACTTTCTGCCTTTTTTTCAGCATACAACTATTTTTAAAAAAACTACAATTTCGTTTCCGGGAAATAAAAATTGCAACGAAAGAATTGGAAAGTGAGTGGGTGATTTTAAAATTCACCCTGTTAGCCTATTCGAAAAATTTTGGTGACGGACCTCGAAATTTTCAACCATTCTCAAGTGACGAGGACGACACCTGAGCTTTCACCCATCTTTAAGAATTACCAAACCACACCAACGCAAGAACAAATTTCTAAAAAGGGAGTTTTTATGACATAGTTAAAGAAATCACTCACATCATGCGCATACACACACACAAGTGCTATCGGCCTGAGGAAAACACGAAGTTTCCATGGGGATGAAGTTATTCACTCGGTAAAACGAAAGAAATTGGAAAGTGAGTGGGTGATTTTTAAATTCGCACTGTTTGCCTATTCGAGGGGTTTTGGTGACGGACCTCAAAATTTTCAACCATGCTCAAGTGACGAGGACGGCACATGAGCTTTCACACATCTTTAATAAATACCACACAACACCAACGCAAGAACAAATTTCGAAAAAGGGAGTTTTTATGACATTGTTAAGAAATCACTCACATTGCACGCACACACACACACAAGTGCTATCGGCCTGAGGGAAAACGAAATTTCCATGGTGATGAAATTATTCACTCAGGAAAAGGAAAGAATTGGAAAGTGAGTAGGTGATTTTAATTCACCCTGTTTGCCTATTCGAAAATTTTTGGTGACGGACCTCGAATTTTCAACCATTCTCAAGTGACGAGGACGACACTGAGCATTCACCCATCTTAAGATTACACACCAACCAACGCAAGAACAATTTCTAAAGGGATTTTTATGACATAGTTAAAGAAATCACTCACATCCGCGCATACACACACAAGTGCTATCGGCTGAGGAAACACGAAATTTCCATGGGATGAATTATTTACTCGTAAAAGAAAATTGAAAGTGAGTGGGTGATTTTTAAATTCGCACTGTTTGCCTATTCAGGTTTTGGTGACGGACTCAAATTTTCAACCATGCTCAGTGACGAGGACGACACTAGCTTCACCCATCTTTAATTACCACACCACACCAACGCAAGACAAATTTCGAAAAGGGAGTTTTTATGACATGTTAAGAAATCACTCACATGCACGCCACACACACCACAAGTGCTATCGGCCTGAGGGAAACACGAAATTTCCATGGTGATGAAATTATTCACTCTGGAAAAGGAAGAATTGGAAAGTGAGTGGGTGATTTTTAATTCACCCTGTTTGCCTATTCGAAAATTTTGGTGACGGACCTCGAAATTTTCAACCATTCTCAAGTGACGAGACGACACCTGAGCTTCACCCATCTTTAATAATTACCACACCACACCAACGCAAGAACAAATTTCGAAAAGGGATTTTTATGACATAGTTAAAGAAATCACTCACATCGCGCGCATACCACACACAAGTGCTATCGGCCTGAGGGAAACACGAATTTCCATGGGATGAAATATTCACTAGAAAAGGAAAGAATTGGAAAGTGAGTGGGTGATTTTTAAATTCGAACTGTTTGCCTATTCAATGGTTTTTGGTGACGGACCTCGAAATTTTCAACCATTCTCAAGTGACGAGGACGACACCTGAGCATTCACCCATCTTTAAGAATTACCACACCACACCAACGCAAGAACAAATTTCTAAAAGGGAGTTTTATGACATAGTTAAGAAATCACTCACATCACGCGCATACACACACACAAGTGCTATCGGCCTGAGGAAAACACGAATTTCCATGGGGATGAAGTTATTCACTCGGTAAAACGAAAGAATTGGAAAGTGAGTGGGTGATTTTTAAATTCGCACTGTTTGCTATTCGAGGGGTTTGGTGACGGACCTCAAATTTTCAACCATGCTCAAGCGACGAGGACGACACATGAGCTTTCACCCATCTTTAATAATTACCACACCACACCAACGCAAGAACAAATTTCGAAAAAGGGAGTTTTATGACATTGTTAAGAAATCACTCACATTGCACACACACACACACACCAAGTGCTATCGGCCTGAGGGAAACACGAAATTTCCATGGTGATGAAATTATTCACTCAGGAAAAGGAAAGAATTGGAAAGTGAGTGGGTGATTTTTAAATTCGAACTGTTTGCCTATTCAATGGTTTTTGGTGACGGACTCGAAATTTTCAACCATTCTCAAGTGACGAGGACGACAC
>BMAO01005516.1:0-93271 GCA_019973975.1 Trichonephila clavata | reverse complement strand
CCACTGTTTAGCTACACGAGGGCTTTTGGGGACGGTCCGCGTAATTTTGAACCATGGTCAAGTGACGCGGACGACACCTGAGCTGGCACCCCCCTCTCCTAATTACCACACCACACCAACGGGAGGACGTTTGAGCTCTCGACAGATTTAACGTGCATCGCTCCCCTACACGGCGGATCTTTAGTGGTACTAGGATCGAACCCATGACAAAACTAGCCATGATCCGATGCCTAGACCACTCGGCCACCGCGGCCTACTTGAAAAGATAGGAGTAGATATAATGAATTTGGGTATTACAAGTTATCTAGTTGTAATAGACTATAATTCAAAATGGATTGAAATTACTGAACTTGTAAATAAGAGTGCAGATGAGGTAAATAATTAAACTTGAAGCAATTTTCTCTAGATTTGGTGTTCCAAATATTGTAGTATCAGAAAATATACCATTTAATAGTTATATTTATAAAAAAACTTGCCAAATGATTGGGATTTTAATTATGCATTCATTATAGTCCTCATTACTCCCCAAGTAATGGAATGGTTGAAAAAAGCAGTAGGAATTTCTAAAGCATTATGAAAAAGGCAAGGAAGATAGACGAGATTATTTAGTAGGTTTAATGGAGTATAGAAAACGTTCAAAAGATACATTATGATAAGACTGCTCATCTATTACCTGAACTGAGCCAGAAGATAATGTCAGAATACTAAATTTTAAAAAACAAGACTTGGGAACCGGCTAAAATAGTTTCATAGCATAAATTACATCCTAGGTCATATTTTGTTAAAAATTCAGTCTGGGAATATATTAAGACGTAATAAAAAACATATAAGAACATCAAACACACCCTTAATATAGAAACAGATCCCAATGACATAAGTACTTTCAATTCTGATTCAGAAATAATTGTAAATCCTCAAAATATACAGAACTGTAACGAGTCAGATTGTAATGTCCAAAGAAGAAGTAACCGCGTTTGAAACCACCATCTTATTTGAATGATATGTTATGTGATTAAAATAACTTAAAGGGGGATGTCATGATAACTGTAACTGTGTAAGGAACTGAACTATTGTAACTGTATATATATATATATGATTGTTATGTTGTTGCTGTTGTGAGATGACGTTGTCACCTCATCAAGAGCTGTTTGATCGCTTCGACTGAAAATGACATCTGAACTTAACAAACGTAACAGTAGGCCTTGGCCCTCATAGGCTGTTACGCCACTAAGTTTAGCTTTAGTTGACTATATGTCTGTCTATTTACATCATCTACTGTGAAAAGCATTTAAAAACAGATAATTCCTATTTGTTAAATTATTTTAACTAAACAGAGAAAACAAACAAATTTTCCACGATATTTAATTTTACATTCAATCGAACATTTGAATTTGTTTTAATTGTCAGCTATAGGGGTTATAATGTGAGGAAAATAATTTCATATTTACATGACAATGCACATTTTTATAGGGTAAATTTACATCATTTGTTTAGTGCAACAAAACGCTTTATCAATTGTACAAATAAAATTCAGCATTTTCAGTATAAAGGAGAAATTTTTGCATTTTCTATGAAATAATTTTTCTTAATTCAGCGAAATGTATACGCATAACTAAAATTCATTACGAGTATTACAATATGTTCCATCAGACAAAAATTTTAATTACATTCATTACCGTACTTCTAATTCTCGTTTCCATATTCATCACAAGAGACAGGATCATTTCATCAAATTATTTTTTAAATAATTTTTCATGAATACTTCATCGATTGAATCCTCTTCTAACTTTTTAGCGATAGGATTCCACGTATGGCGGGGATTACAGCTCAGGTGTTCTTTTGTCTAAGGTTTTAGAGTGGCTCCCTCACGATGTTTTCAAAATCTTCATAAGATGTTCTAGGCTGGTTAACCGCTCTTATTTTAGCAGCGTTTCTTAAATTAAAACTCGATTCCGCTTCAATGGATTCTTCTAAATTGTTGAGCAAAGTGTTGAAATTTATGTTGTTATCATCAATTGAAACCATTTTCACAATAAACACGGACAAATTATTTGGATTAAAAACAGTCAATTTTTACCATCAAATTATTCAGACGTATTTGACTGAGCAATGTGGTCGCTAAGCAACGAAGCATATTTCAAAGTTGTAGTTACTTGATGAAATAGATAATAAAAAGACTATAATTCTGAATGAGATTTATTTTATATTCATAATAAAATTATTACATTAATAATTATGATTATTGTTCTCAAAAGTTGAGCAATAACTGCAATCACTGATTTCTTAAAAAAGTATTTTTAAAAACATTATTTTGAAAGCATTTGATAAATAAAAACAAGAGTAAACAATAGTTGTGAAATAGAGTAAAGTTTTTTTTAATCCATTAAAGAAAGAAGAGATCAACAGTATGTTATATAAATGTGCGGAAAAAGGAAACATTATGACATTTCATTAAGTCTCTTAACTGTAATCATTCTAATATTTGAGGTCATGTGGCTTTGTATACAAATACAGTCTTCACGAATTTTTTGCACAAGAGGTAAGGCAGGAGGTACAGGTCGATGATAAAGAAACTAACTTGGGAGTTGGAAAGCCAGACTGTTACTACAGGTTCAAAGAGCCATGATGAAACTCGCTGAGAAGGTTGCATTGATTACTGGTTTGTTTACAAATAAAAATTCATATTTTCAAAATCTTCCTATTAGCTGGTGTATATAACTGATTTTGTATTAGGTGCTTCAAGTGGAATTGGCGCTGGAACCGCTGAATTATTTGCATCTTTAGGGTGCAAACTGTGTCTGACTGGAAGGAATTCTCAAAATTTAGACAAAGTCATTGAAAACTGTAAGAAGCCGGTGTCAAGACTCGACGTAAGTATATTATTTACATTTTTCCAGAAATAACAAGTATTATGTGCAGAAAATTGTCCACTAAATTTTTAAAACGAATTTCGGATTTTTTCGAAGTATGTAATACATAAATATTTGTGCGGTTCGAATTTGATATTAGTACGCTGTGGATTTTTCCGTCAAATAGTCGTACAATTTCGCCAAGTTAGAGCTATAATATCATACGATAAAATTAGACGGACCCCCAAAGATCTATGTAGTGAGAGTTCAAAATCTTGCTGAAAATTAGTAGTGTACTAATTTCAAATTAGTTCCGTATGTGCAAATATTTCGTTTAATTATACATGATTTCTGTGTGATTTTCAGTTAAAAGTTTAAATCCTACTTAAGTAACATGATCATCAGTTTAAACTGAAAATGAAGATTTCGTTTAGTGAAATTGGCATTTTCTTCAGTGATTGCTGATGTTGTCCACCAAGCTGTCAATATTATGTTCATATGTATTGCTATCTGAAGTTAACAGTATATCAGCAAAATCAAATCCATTCTAACAATGAAAAAAAAACCTATTTAAATGTTTTAAAGAGGGAATTATTGGAATTTAGCGAATTAATGAATTTCACTGTTGTGAAATAAGGGTACAAGTTCGATATACGGACTTTTTTCAAAAATCGCCAAATTTTTTTTCCGGCGACAACAGTTGCCAAGGGAAGCACAGGGTTGCATTCCCCCCCCCGCCTTCCCCTTAGCCGCCAGGAAACGCCGCGATACTCCCCCCCCCCTCTCCCTTCCTCCTGACTAAACAGTTTTGCAAAGTTCCTGTCTTTGATCTAAGTTTACCTCCCCCCCCCCCCCCCCCGCTGTACGAAAATTAATGGGGGGGGATTCTTTCTAACTTTAATAGAAGCATAAAAATGAAACATGTAATATTTTTTTTCCTACATAATATTAAACTAAAAAAGTAGTGAAAGGACAAATTTTTATAGAACTAAATGTAAATAGTTAATGATTATTTTAGCAATACTGCATTGAATTTAAGAATAAAAATCTATTTTTTTAAGTGATTCAGAATAGTAATGAACAAATTGTTCTATTTATCACCATTAAGCCTAGAAGAGAAACATTAAAATTTAACATATTAAAGCAAATTAACATTAAAATTAAAGTCATAAATTAAATATAAGAAGAATCTTTCTTGCTTACATTGAATAAAATAAATATAAATAGAATTAACTTACCTTGCAGCACTTTATATATAAAAAATTGTCACACAATGGCCAAAGTCATCACTTGTCAGCAAGATAGATTGTGGTAAAAATCATGGTGATAAAAAATCTTGATTAAATTCCCCTTTTAAAGAATTTGACCTAAGCCCTCTCAGCCCAGTTGATGTCCCTAACAATTTTTAAAAACTTATTGAAACAATCCACTTCCTGCTGTTTGCTTCATTTTCTAAACTTATATACAGCAACAAATGAAATTTTAAATCTATTTTTCTATTGCAGGTAGGGAGTGAATCTGTAACATGCTTCCAAGTGCCTTCTATGGTATTTGTGTGGCAATTCGTTACTGGATTTACAAAATGAAGGCTATGATTTAACGTCAAATGATCAAACCTTCTTGTATTAAATTTTTAAATGCCTTCCATTTGTTGGAAAAATCATAGTTCCAGGCTCTATCCATTCCTTTAAAATGTTGACTAGAATCTCACAAGATCTGTTGTGTACTGCTTCCCCTCTGAATTCGATTTGTCGACTTCTGCATAATATAGAATAACTTCAATGACAAATTGCCCCCAATCTGCAACTGTACCAGAAGATAAATAGAAATAAGCGTTGGTCTGTTTTGTTCTGGTTCCCATGATCAAATGATAAGTGAGACGAAAAATCTCATTTAATTTTAGTTTGCTGCAACTGAACCACAAGTCAAGATGTATGGTTTTAGTTGAACTACAAGCCATGATGTATGGTTTTAGTTGAACCACATATCTTGTTATTCCTGGAATTTCTGCTAATCTATGATTAACCATCTAAAATAGAATTTTTCTTCTCAAACTTCATCAGAACATTACAATTTCAGTAAAAAATTCTAATTTAATCAGATGAGTTTTTTCTTGCAAAATCTAAAAATAGTTTCCTATCCCTACATATTTCATAAACAAAATCAAGATTAAATACTCCCTTTTTCTCCCCCAATGTGGCCTTTTTGCTAGAAAATAAAACAGGAACTGTTTTTGACAGAACTTTCTTATACTTGGGATAAACACTGCAAATAGTCCCATGGTTAGAGGGAACAGGTTACAATATTTAGAGGTAAAATAAAATAACAAGGTTTTTAAATTTTAAATTAATCTCTTAATAAATTAATAATAATAATGTAAAAATTGATAGTCAGCCTTTTCTATAACTGGAATAATTTATCAATAAGAAAAAATGAATGTTAATAATAAAAGAATATATTTCCTAATAATGACAGAATTTAGTCAACCTAAGCAATAATTAAATAATTTTTCAGTAATTAAAAAGAAATATTAATAAGTAATATGAATAAGAAATAAGGTAATAATAATAAAAGAATTGAAATACAACCTAATAATGAAAGAATATTCAACCTAATCAATAATTAAAAATAAACTTTAATAAATATTAAATAACTATTTTTTATAAATAATTTTAATATTAAATAATTATGATTATTTTTTTACTATTAAATAAGTTTTCTTTATAAATAACAAGAAATAATTGGAAATAAGGCAGTGAGTTCTTGTCCGGAAATATCTATGTCTGAACAGTTGAAAATCCAAGTTGAAAAGAAGGGTGTCTGAGAGAGAATTCCATAGCCCCCCCCCCCAAAAAACATTACTGCTGTGATTGGAAAATTCGTCATAAAACGAAAAACCCCGTGGAACCCGACCCGGACCGGAAAACGGGGGAATCAGGGTAGACAGAATCTGGCGCAGAATCGCCCGAAAAGGGTGCCAAAAAAAAAGTCCGTATATCGAACTTGTGCCGAAATAAGATGTATTACTCTTAAAAAATCTTAAGACTTTTTTGTTATAATTCTAAATTTTCTGAGGAAAAATAATCTTTTTAATCACCACAGAAAATGATAAACTGTTCATTCAGATTGCTGATTTTGTGTCTTTTGCCACATGAACTGAATTTTACAGAATAGAATATCAGTGGGCGTAATGGAAAACATTCAGGCTCCCCCTGCAAAGTCAGGTTTTGTGTCCCAAGTGGGATTTTACAAAGGGTACATACATACTTGGCATCAGTCAGATTTTGAGCCCCCTGGAGTTCCGGACCCGGGGGTGAACATTACACCCTTGTAGAATATATTTTTCATAGAATAGAACTGAGAGAGAGTATTATACATGAAGCAATTTAGTTTTTTTTCTTCTTTTTTCCTAAGGAGGGTGTTTTTTCTGACACTTCCGTATAAGATATTAATTTGAAAAAATGAATCAGGGGTAGTATTTTGAAACTAATGATTAGCAATCATTAGAATATGAATAATTAATAATTTTCTTTCTTTAAATCAATTATTTTTCCCTGTCTCGGATCTTGTAAAGTGTAATGTTCATTCATTCCTCTCGTGTGGTATTTTCAAATAAAATTTGAGGAATCCTTCTTTTCAGTCAAACACCATTTTTGCGAACTGAAAATTCGATATCAAACCTTTCAGGTTCATTGTCTCATAGGCATTTTTCCGCTGCACCTCAAAAATCTAGAAAAAAGTTGTAAAGTTAACTCAGCCATACTATTTAAAAAAGTTAACTGAAAGCACACTTACCCCCCCCCCCTCCCAGAAATTTGAAGTGAAGTACACGAATATTTAAGTCAAAATTTCTTTGAAATTTTTTGGCAAAAACAGTAAAATATGTTATTTTAAAAAGTATTTTCCAATTTTGAATAATGAATAGCAATTAAGAACAGAAAATATGAGACTCTATTTGGAATAATTATGGTTTTCATTGTATCCAGGTTCCTAAAATAAACAGTTTGTTGGAAAGAATTATTGTTACATGTAATTTAAAAAATAAACGAGATATTCAAGGACCATTCTAATGTTGACTTTAACCTAATTATCATATTTTGGTCATTTTTCAGAGAAATATAATCATATCTTTGTTCTTGCTTTGATTATATGTAACACTAATAATTAAACTACCATAAGTTGTTAGAGTGACTTGATATCACTGAGTATGAAAAAATATTTGTATGTAATTAACAATTCTAATAAGCTTTGAAATTTTTATTTAAAGTTTTGTTTACTTATATGGTATAGTAAATGAATAATGTTTTCATTAGTTTTAATTATTTAAATAATTTTGATTATTAAGAATATACAAGTAAATATTAAAAATGTTTATTAGAAAAAATCTCTCAAAAAAAATCAAATGCTGCAATGTAATTTTTGAAAATTACAAATTTCAACATTGAACCTAAAGTTGTGTAAAATAATTCATGAAACTGAATAAAATAATGAATTCCTGCATTTTATTTATCAACATAATATAAATGTTTTTGGTATACTATAATTTTTTTATTTGATCAAATATCAAACTTTTTGTTTCGATTTCAGATTTTTAAAGTACTTGGTGATATCTCTAAGGAAGAAGATGTGAAAATTATATTAGAATCTACTATAAATCATTTTGGAAAATTGGATATCTTAGTAAGTTTAAAAAAAAGGATATGTATGTAATAAAGAACAAAATAACCTTCAAGCTTTCAAATAATATAATCTTTTTTAGGTTAATAATGCTGGTATTTTGTTAAGCGGAAGTGTTGAAAGTGGAAGTCTTAAAACTTATGATGAAGTAATGAATATTAATGTTCGTTCTGTTCTTTTGTTAAGTCAACTTGCAATTCCCCATTTAAAAAAGACTAAAGGTAAATTTTATTTCCTATTAAACTGTTCAGAGTATATTTTGAAAAAGTAGAATTATGTAAATAGTATTTTTGATTCTCAAAATTTTTTATTAAATGTACATATAATTTGTTATTTTAAAATTTTCTGCTTTTCCTACGCTATTCTAATTGTTCAATATGATGTTACTATTTAAAAGATATATGTTGCTTTTATATCCTCTGAGAATAAATATATCCAAGTTCATTTTTTTATGAAGTAAACAAATTTGTATTTATAAATTCAAAATTGTTTTCTCCATTCAATTCGTTACCTCAGATTTGCTGTATATAAAGAAAATGCAAATTTTGGTGAAACTAACATTACAATTTTATATTTAAAGTTAAATCCAGTTGCAAGTAATTTTTTGAAAAATGATCATAATTATGTATTTATATTTAGGTTGTAATTGATGGAATAAGATGGCATTATTAGAGATTCTAAAGTATTTTTTTGAAAAATATTCCACAGTTGTTGCAAAATAAATAAATGAATGTATTGTATTGTAATTTATTTTTATTAAACTTTCCATTAAATATTGAGAAAAACATTGTTTTTGTTGCTATATTTTCCATCTAGATCAAGGGTGGCTAACCTTTTTGAGAAGAGTGCCATTATCTGATAAAAAAAGTATATGCGTGCCACTACCCAATTTTCCAATAAACAAAAAAAACATGAAAAAATGTTGCTTATAGGCTCATTATGGAATTTTTATGCAAATAGATATTTTCTTATGCAAGTCTAAGTAATGGAAATTTAAAAATAATATAATAAATAAACAAAAGTAAAAACTTAAGGCTTCATTGTTAATAAACTTTTTACAAGCTCAATAAGTTAGGTAAGGTATAAAATAAACAAGCAATATAAAAAAAAATTAAGTGAATTCCTTTTTTGAATGAATGAATAGAAAGTACTTCATTAACGATTGAAAATTTGATCAAGATATATGTGTATATATATGTACATGTGTGTTTATATCTATATATATATAGGGAGAGAGTGAACTAATAGTAAGAATTAAAAAAAGAGCATAATTTGTCTGCATTGTTGTAACAATGCACACCTGGTTCAGCTGAAAAACTGGTTTTTGACGCCAACTTTTGTCATTGTTTTAGCAGTTACATTGTCACAACAATGAAGACAAATCTAAGTTGGCGCCCAAAACCGATAATTAAGTTAATTTAATTAATTAACTAGTTATTAATGAATTAATATTTGAAAAAACTGTATTAACATCGGGTGTCATCCACTACAAGTTTAAAAAAATTTATTTGAACTTGATCAGATGAACAGAAAGAATTTTATTAACGATTGAAAATTTAAACAAGATAAATATATATATATACATACAGTAGCGCACACAGGAATTTTTCAATGAGGGGGGGGGTCCAAGGTCAAAAGTCCACTCTTCTGGTACCATGCTTCAAAATGCCGCCCAACATATTCTTTTAACTTTGTGGATTTTTGGGAACAAAAAACAGTAAAAAATTAATTAATAAATGAATAATTAGCATTAATGAATAAAATTAATTACTAATAAATAATTTTAATTTTTACGTTCTTTTTTAATTTTTACGTGAAAAGTGAGTATCCTGAAACATTTCATTCTAAATAATTATTAAACAGTCGGTACTTTCTTAATGTCGTTTTAGAATTTGTACTTTATTTTACCAGTTCATCTATATTAGGATTAGTTCTTGATGGTGCTTAACAAATTAGATTGTTTTAGGTATATATCAGCTAGTCTTAAGCAATATTTTGATTTCCTTATGTTCAAAATAGAAAATGTTTGTTCACAAACAAGTTGGTCCATACCTACAACAATACATGACAACCAAATTGTGTAAATCTGGAAATTTTTCAAAATTCAACATTGTTCAGATCTCTTGTAGTTGAAATAAGTTCCTTATATATATATATATATATTTGCTTTTTAGCGTATTATGGTGCTTTAGGTCAATAATTCCTATTTGATTTAAGGTGGGTAACAATTAACGTCTTGTAAAGAAATTATGAAAAAGGATGTATGAAATGATCAGTATTTTTTTATCTTGAAATTCATCAAACCTAGCACTAAATGTATCCTACAAAATGGATAGTAAATTTTTACTTCTATCTTAGCTTGGAAAATTCTCAACTTTGGTAGATAGTTCCTGTATTAATGTGAAATGTGTTAATCTTTCTTCTCCAAATTCGAGGAGAAAAAATCAAAAGTATGCTCCCCAAAAAAGATATATGATGAATCAGGGTTGAAGAAGTTCCTTCTCATCTTAAATTTAAATGTCCCATAGTATCGGTAAGAAAAGATAAATTCCAAAGCCAATCTTCATTCATTGAGCAGTTCATTATTTTCATCCAGAATTTTTAAAACCCACTTCCTCAAATTCAAAAATCTTATGAGTGCACTTCCTATGGAAAGCCGGCGCTCACAACAGTGAAGGAGTATTTTCTACATTATAATTCAATTAAGTGTATTTAAATTAAATTTTGATGGTTTTTTTTGTCTAAGACAACCACATTTTCATAAAACAGTAAAAAAATTGGTATTTATTATTATCTTTTCAAATTCTTTAATTTTTCAATAAGTCTTCATGTGCCACTATTACAACTCAGCCAAACCATACTGTGGCATGCATGCCGCGGGTTGGCCATCTCAGATCTAGATGCAAGTCAAAAAGCAACGATGTTTTTATACTCTTTCAGTTTTGTTCAATTGCTTAAGTATATAAGTTATTTTACTTGAGAATATAATTCCTTTGTGTATTTATTAGTTTTTTTTAAAACTTTGGTAAGATTTGGTTTGCTGAAAATTTTTTTTATTAAATTTGATTAGGAATTTTGACCTTATGCTTAAAAATGTTTTATTTCAAGATCAAAATCTAATTTTTATGAAATTGACATATATATTTAAAATTTGAAGCATATTTAAATATAGAAAGGTTTATATCAGAGTCCGCAATTTTTTTGTCTCGATGCCACATTGTGGAAGTGGAGGATACCCGAGGGCTGCACCTTTTTAAAATGATTGCATTCATTAGTTAATGTTACATCTCAGAAAAGGTTTAATTTGTATCATAAAAATCATTAAGTATAAGCAAAATAAAATAGTAAGTTTCATCCAATTTATTTACTGTGCTAATTTCATACCTATAATTGTCAGCACATTTAAGTTTAAAATTAGTTTAATGAGACATGTACCCTATCACACTTATCTACAATTTTTCTTTTTTTAAATCAGGAGTGAGATTGTGTTTGTTTAAACTGATCACAGATCGGAAGTTAATGTCAGCCAACTTGCATCTAAATTTATGCTTGCTGATTTCCATGCAAGAAAAACTTTGTTCATAAATATATGTTGATTTAAATATAGAAAACATTTTCTGTCTGTCTTAGCAAGTCACAAATCGCTGGTATACATGCATGAGTTTATATAGCAATATTTAATTTTGTAAGCAAATTACAAAGAAATGTCAAACTGAAAGGAATATTATAAAACTGATTTATTGAATGAAAATGTTTATTTATATTGTGTATGATAGTATGGTTATAACATTTTTTGAGTAGTTCATTATGTATTTTAGGTAACATTGTCAATGTTTCAAGTATTGCTGGACTTCGATCGGTATGTGTACTTAATTATATTGATACAAAGTCAAGATATATTTTCTAATTTGAGATATGTCAGATTTAAAATTATGCAATTGTTTCCAAAATAGAAAAATTGGAACATATTTTAAAAGAATAAATTCACACCTTCCATGCGAAGAAAGAATTTAGCTATGACTAACAGTTGTTTTAAACAGCTTTATTCAAAATCATTACATGTTTTTCTTCCAAATTTGGATAATGCATTTGTATTTGAAAAGATAAGATCATGCCATTTGAGAGCAATTCTTAAAGATAAGTGATTTCATTTTATAGTAGAAACAGTGAAATTAGTTTTAATGCGTACAAAAATTTACCATCCTCACATGAAAAACTTAATTGATAGCTTTTGAGAATTGTTTATGTATAATGTTTTACACAAGTTTAATAATTCTGTGTAAATTTTTCTTTATTACTAAATGAAGTCTAGAAAAATTTGAATGATTTAACTTCAATTATTGGAACAAAAGGGAAAAAACCCAGCATGTTATTTTACTGCATAAAATTCCTGTTCTATTTCAAAAATTTTAAAGGACTTCATGTAAAAAACAGTTCAAGATACAATGCAAAGGAATTTTTTGTCATTGAGCCTTGGATTGTTAATCTATTAAATGACATACTTTGTTTAAAGCGCACAATAAAAAGGAATAATATACTCGGGCTAAATGTATATATTTCACATATTCTGAGAACATTGCATAATCTTCTTTCTTTAACAGTTTCCTGGTATAGCTGCATATTGCATGAGCAAGGCTGCTATAGATCAGTTAACTAGATGTACTGCTTTAGGTAATTAAAAATTCTTTAAACTTCTAAAATTTTTTACATTTTATTCTTTAAGAAGTGCTGCATTAAAACTCGAGTATTATTTTTAGAATATTTTCAGTGAAATTTATACTTTAAACTATTTCTGTGTTCTGAAAAACAAGACAGTAATTGCAGAGAGGCTTATACTCGCTAAATGTTGTCTTTGCTAATGTTAAAGAATAGGATCCAAATTAAAATTTTTTTCAGACATAAAAGAACTCAAACACTATATTATATTGTGGCCTTGCTATCCTATAAAGGGCAGCATATTTTATCAGAGTTGGCCAACTTTTTCTGGTATAAAATGTATTAAGCAATTTTTCTCCTATAGGATAATGCTAAATCAGCTATCCCTTTACATGTTCAAAGGAAAAATTAATTACCTAAGGAATATTTTGAAAATACTATTATAATTAGATGTATGAATTATGACATTGCAAATTTCCATGAAAATTGAGACATTTTTCAATAGAAAAAGCTTTTAAATGAAGACAAACTACTTATTTTATCTTTCTGAGATAAGTCAGTTTAAAGTTTTGATTTGCCTTTGGAATATGAATAAAAACGAATGTAAAAGTCATCAAAACTCTGCCTTCTTTTTTAATCTTAAAGCTTTTAAATTTTGTGAGAGTATATAAAAAAATTAAATTTGATTTTTTGACCGATTTTTGTCAATCGAATCGTACTGTGTTCCCTTATGATGTGGAAGTTAGGAGTGAGAGAGTAGCTTAAGTAATATACTTGTCAATTTACTGAGGAGACTTTACAAAATTATGAAGTCTGATTAAAAGTGATTTAATTCAATCTAACCTGAACAGTTGCTGATTCCTCATAACTTAAGAAAAAATACTGTATATTAGTCTATAAAACATTAATAATAGGGTGATATATTTCTTCTTTCAGAATTAGCTAGTGATGGAGTTAGGGTGAATGCAGTTAAGTAAGTATAAATATCATGCATCTGTTAGAAATAAAATTTATGTTCATCCAACCATAATATTCACTAATAAAAATTTCCTTTTAGCCCAGGTGTAATAGTAACAGAAGTTCATAAACGAGGTGGTATGTCAGAAGAGAATTATGCTAAGGTATATTAATTTTAATTACTTTCTATAAAGAATGATTTTATGCATACTTCGCTTGCTTATATGTATTATTCTCATAGTTTCTGGAGCATAGTAAACAAACTCATGCATTGGGCAGGCCTGGTACTGTTGAAGAAGTCGCACAAGCCATTGCATTCTTTGCTAGTGATGCTACAGCTTCTTTCATTACAGGTGTGACAATGCCTGTTGATGGTGGTCGTGGTGTTATGTGCCCACGATGAATTATATGAAACAATCAAGCCAAATAAGTTGTGATTTTTGCATAAAATTAATTTAAGAAAAAAGTATGTGAAAAAAAATTTGAATCAATTAAAATAGAAATTTTGTTATTAGATGTTATATAATTAAATTTAATTAACTCAATATTACATTATGTATTGAAAAGTATGTATATATATTTTATGACAAATACACAAATCTTTTTTTGTTATAAACATCCCATTTTACACATGCACCATTAAGCGTATTTTGTGAATTGAATACTGTGTGACATATATGAATGAGTATGTGTATAATATATATAAATTATAGTTGCTTTTACTTGTTTCTTTTGTATAGTATCACTGCACTCATTTTTTGATAATTATTAAAAATGAAATTTTGAATTATTTTTTGTATTTTGAAAAACTGTACTCAAATATGCAGATAGATTTTTTTATTCATGAATTCAAATGAAAATCTAAAGACATTTGGTCAATTTACATAAAAACGGAAGCACTATCACAAATTTTAATAAAGAGTTTTATTGGAAAATAATAAAAAACATGAAGTATACCAGAACATTAATTTTTTGAGATAAATATTTGATTTACTTCTAGAATACTTACAAGAACATAAAAGGCTACATCCGATATTATGAAGCAAATTTATTCACAGTCAATTCTTTATGGCACCTAATACATTTTTTTTTCTAAATACATCATTGAATACATTTTAAATTCAGGTGTTAAATTTCCTTTAAAAATATATTTCACCTATAAAATAAAATGTACTTGATTTTCTACAATTCTTTATAAAACACATCAAAAGTCATTTCACAAAATTTCTGAACAAATATAAAATTATTTTTATTTACAAATTATTTAAAAAATTCTTTTCTTATAATTCTGTACAATAATTAAATTTAAGTACATGCAGATGCTAAAAATTATCTACAGGATTAAGGAACAGCACCTTTCGTTAACTTCAACAAGTAACAAAACTGATAGCTATTGATCCTTTAAAAAATATATCACAGAAAGACATATCCTTTACAATAGTTGCATCTGAAAAAAAAAAATAATTCAAATTAAAATACAAATTTTATCACATCAATTATGGAATAAGATATAAATTGCTGTACATCAAGTTTTAGTCTTTACATTGTGCAACAGCTTTTGAAGATAAAATGCAAGCTCACAAGTGACAATACTTTATTACTCTCAATTAATTACTTCATTATCCCATAGCTTATTTGATAAAGCAAGGGGAAAAAATTCCTTTTTTAATTGTTTCGGGAATATCGAAGAGAAAAAAATTATCCTTTCTCTCAGATTCAACAGAAAGAATAAAATTATCCAACTAAGTCTGAAACATATACTTTCCATGTTCAATAACTAACAGGAAAATTTTCTTTATCTAATATAACTCGTACACTAATTGATGGAAAGCATCTAAACAGAAACTAAGTTTCGAAACAATGAGAAATTATGCAAGTTGAAGCATTAAGCTTTTAGCCATAAAAATGCTAAATAAGTTGATAGCAATATAAAGACATTTATTATAAATGTCTTCATTTAAATTCTAAGTTAAATGCTTGTAAAGATTTTTAATACCATACTATTTTATTCAAGCATATAAAAACTCCAGCCTTTATTTTTTCCCATATTTAAAAATTTCTGTTATGCATCATATACATATATAACTTAATAACAAGTAAAGGTGAACCAAGACACTTAATATATCAAAATTTATGAATGCAATGATAAATGAAATTACAAATGCTTATGTGTGTGTGTAATACTTAAGAAATACTCACTCGTTTCAATGAAGCTCTCAATTCAGATACTTTCGACATCTTCGTGAATTACAATGGCATGGTATTTTTTCATCCTCGAAGGGAAATTTATAATCATAGGTAAGCTCTTCACCTTTTATTATTCTAAAAAAATAATAAACTTTTGTATAATTCTTCTTCATTAATCATTATTGAATAATTACAGGTGACAAAATATAAATGGATGCATTCTTTTTTTAAAAAACAATATACTACAATGAAATGCTCAATCTGAAAAGAAAAATGGCAATTTTTACTTGTACAATATATTAAGTTAAAAAGTTGCTACATTTATTTTCAAATAAAAAATTTATCATTTCAATTCACACAAATATTCAACTAATTAAATCTTTATTGTGAAACTCTGAATAGTGCAACAAAAGTATTATTAAATACAATAAATAATTCAAATTTTGAAAAATATAATTCTGTGACTATGAAAGTAATATATATATATATAATTATAAATTTCAAATTAGCAGAACTTTAACTTTTTTTCACAGTTCTGCTTATGTCACATTCTCAATACATTATAATACACACCTAATTTTTCATCAATATAATTATTATTATAAACAAAATAAGTTAAAAAATGGCTGTAGAAGAAAATTATTTAAATGAATCCTAATCTTTTAAAAGAGAATAGTATTTTTTATATTAATATGATTACTTAATTGCACAAGATAAAAAAAAAATTTACATGAGAAATAAGGTTACAATATTGTGCTTACACCATTAAGAGGGGCCAAACATTAATATTTTTACAAAAAATAATAAAATGAAGAGTTTTTAAAATATGAGATCACATTAAGTAGCACATAAAATTAAATAAAAAACGGGGACTTAATGCTTAAATAATAGATAAGGGAAAAGCAACATCAAAAAACTGATTATACATATACCATGAGAGCCAAAAGTTCTTTCAAACTTTAAAAATTCACTATCATCATTTCTTCCATTTTTATGAAGCGCAGTTTTCAAGAAAGGACTCACAAAAAAAAAATTGAATTTTTTTGGTGGCAAAATCATTTTAGTTAAAAATATCACCGGTAGAGGACACCGAAAATTCGAAACACAATGTATAGGACAACAGTGCAGTCCATTAATTTATTTTTATAATAACAATGGTTCAACTTGACCTCCAGAACATTGTCCAATGCAACTAAGGTGGCTCACAATGTCCATTACAGCTGAATGTAAAAACTGGAATGAATTGCAAAACCTCATGACAGATAGAATCTTTGAGTTCTACCAATGTTGATGAGAATAAATGGTAAACCAGTGATTTCAAATAGCCTCACAACCAGAAGTCGACCGTATATGAGGGCCATCTTGCAACCTTGACCAATCACTCTGTCCTCACCAAAGGTAGTCAATAGGAGTTCTTTTACTGAACTGGCATAATATGTAGGTCCCCCATTTTGCATGAAACAAATTATAGATAATACACCCCTTTGATTTAATGCAGGCACAACTAAAAATATTTTTGCCGCTAAAAAAAATCTGACTTCCTTGTGAGCCCTTTCTTGTCAACTCTCTTCATCATTACTTCTTCCTTTTTAAATTAGTTTTTAGTTTAATTCAACTTTTGGCTCACTTGGTATATATATGCTGGTGCAACATTATACAAATCTGAGGGGAAAAAATTGGCAAATGAACATTCTTTTTCTCATCCCATGAGCTTTACTTAGAATATAAAACAAAATGTTTTTACAGAATTTAACTTTTAGCATTTCAGAAATATAAACACTTAAGATACAAATAAAGAAAACATGAATACTTACCTTCGTAAAGCAAATATCACTATATGTTTCTTGCCATCAACAGCGATCACTTTTGAAAAACAATTGGGCTAAAAAAGACAATCTACTTTAGTACTTTTTAAAATAAAAAAAATAATAATGTATAGATTGTGATTTTCAAGGCACATACTTCGCAAGAATGATTGATAAATCTAGCAGCATTTCCATGCATTGTTGCATCAACAACTTCATCATCATCAATCCTGAACATGTAACATCCAATACCCTAATAATAATAAAAAGCTTTAAAGTTATCAAAAAGAAAATAACATGATTAAGAAACACAATTTACAAAAATTTTGAGATTTTTTTTGTAGTAAAAATATTATTTAAAATGAAATCTCATAAATCAGGGGTGGGTCATTTGTTTTGGCTCGTGGTCCACATTGTTGAAGCGGAGGTTACTGGAGGGCGGCACCTCTTTTTAAAATGATTCCACTCATTATGAAATATAAATTAAATAAAACAGTCAAAGTTATATTTAATTTATTTAGTGTGCTAATTTCATATTAATAGCTGCAAGCACATTTAAATCAGTGGGTCCAAATGGTGTCGCCATCTATCGTGTTGAACCGAGCAAAATCATACAGTCACCTTCATGGGGCTCAAAGCTTAGGCTAACGACAGGCGAAAAATTCTAGCCCTTTGCTGCAATGAATTTCGTGGACCTTGATCTGATGTTACTGTCGATCAGGTGGCATAAGCAAAAACAACACATTTAATTTTTGTATCAGTTTAATGAGACAAATGTACCCTATCATACTTTTGTACATTTTTCTTTTTAACATCAGAAGTGAGATTACTTGTTTAAATTCTCATCACAGCCTGCAAGTAATTGCCAGCCAATTTGCATTTATATTGTTGATCTTTTATTACTTTTGTTGATCTTCATGCAAGAAAAACTTTGCTCACAGATATCAACTAAAATATAAAGAACAATTCCCAAATGAATTTTTCAGCCGACAAAGATTTGTAAAAGTCAAATGTTGTAGGATTAAACATTTTCTTCACAAAATTTCATACAACCGCAACATATAGTATCATCTATTTCAAACATGTGCTTTGAGGTTCAGCCCTCTTCATGGCGGGTCTTCAGCAGGGACACCAGAACTCAAACCGACAATTTAAACAACACCACATTGACCACAAGTTCGTGACCATGAACCCTTGCCTACTGTGATCTCCTATATCTTCTTTAGGGTACCTTGTTCAACTGTTCATGATACATGTTTTTATATTCAAGTATATTACATAGCCTTTTATTTGGATTTCTATATGGAATTAAACTATTATTTTGTTACCAAACATGCCTAAAAATAATTATTGACTTCTAGTCAATAAATTCAAGCTGTAACTCCTCAGGTGATGTATCAATATCAGCAGTATTGAGATAAAGCAAAATGAATATCTCTAGGCTCAATTTTCTTAAAATCCTGAAATCTTCTTGTGACCTCGTCCTCCAAACTCAGCAGATGATTTCTTAGTAGAAACCCTTTCAGGTACTTTGTTTTCCTAATAGTAAAAAATAAAAGATGAATCTTTGAATGTGCTCGGGAAAGAAATCCCAATTCAAACAGGATTTTCAGTCTTTGTGGGCTGTTAGTTGCCCACCCCTGTCATAAATGTATTAAAAAGCAATCTAAATTTAATTTTTTTCCAGTTATGTTCTGCAAATATGAATTATGTCATGATAAACAGTCTCCATAATTGATACACTCTTATTTTATGCTTAAGTAGAAAAGTAATTAAGTTTTGAAAAATCAAACTATGGATTCAAAGAAAAATGTACAAAAATATTTAGTCTATTTGAATTGTATTCCTTCTTTTATTGCCAAAAATTCAAAATGTTTCAAAACCAAGTCATTCAGATGCTCTTTTAAAGATAAACCTGATAAAAAAATGAAAATGAATATTTTACATTTAATCAGTACAAAACATCTGACCCAATTAATGGGAAATTAATAAAACTTGTAAAATTAGCACTATTACAATTTTATATTACATTGACAAATTCAGTATATAACTTTACCTTGCTTTGATAAATTCGTTCTCTTTTGTCAGTTAAAACTGAACGAATGACTTCACCAGCATATTCAATGACTAGTTCACCTGGATCAATATTTCTTTTGCAGAATAAGCCTCGTCCATGTATGCTTGACCTAAATTAGAAATTTAATAAATTGTTACTACATACTTCAATACTGACCAAATAAATGAATATTAAAATTATCAAATGTAAGAAATACGAAATCAAAGCAATAAACAAAATCAGTCTAAAGTAATTTTATCAATTAATTTGTTCAAATCTTACTATGGATATATCATGCATAAACTTCATTGTTATTAAGAATACACACATATCTTGTCCTTTCCTTGAAGGGGAAGGGCACCCAAAGAATATAATGTAAAAAACTGTTTATTTTATTTAAATCATCTTGTCTAATAAAATAAAAATTTTCTTGATTGTTCATATTTGGGGCATAAGCCTGTCTGTGTTTGTCATACGTTAATATAACAATCAGTTCCAGTTTAACACGTAAATATTTTTAAAAAAATTCCAGTCCACAAGCCTTCAATAGCTTTGAATATATTAGCAAATATCTTGCAAGTTCTTTTCTAGAACTTTCAGTATTAAGTTTATGTTCAATTAGCTGATAGTATGGAGAGAGTACTTAATCTTAAATCACTCTAATTAAGTAATTAACAAAACAAAATCTCAAATTTAACATTGAAATTTAGACACTTTGGAGTGTTTTTCATATAAATTTTTTAAAGAGCTTTTACACTCAATTAAGCCCTGATTTAAATTTTATAATACAATTCTAATATTTATATATTTTAATAAAAAAAGCGTTTTGGTCAACCCTTTAATTGCCGAGGAAAAGTTGCATGATTCACTGCCCAGTGGCACTATTTTGCACACAGGCACATGTAGTTTTGTAGAGTATTGGGAGGGGGGGGGATGCACACACAAATAAGTAAATCCTTTTATAAATACTTTTAATTTTATTGCATAACATTCCAAAGACTTTGGAACAGCTTTACAGATAGCATCACAAAATGCAATGTTTTATAATTCAGAAAGGCACACATATGAGGTTAATGCTATAAGTGCACCTCTTCACATATCAATTTCAAAAGTAAAAGCATAAACTAAAACTTGAAAAGCTTCTTTCAAATCAATCTAGCTATTTTATTTTTAAATATTTGTGTGCAACATTTTCCTAATATTCTCATTATAGTAAAAAATACTATGAAAGGTTAGATGAAACACTTGTTCACTGCAATAATTGTTAAATATGCAATCTTAGATAAATGGGCTACAGAAATGTAAGCTCCTTGGTTGTCTTTCTCAGCTGAAAGTTTCAAGTTTAGTTTAAATTCTGTGATTGGTTGTCACAATAGAAACACAATCGTAATGCATTAATAATCTTTCTTCCTAAAAAGAGGGGGAAAGCAGTAGAGCATAAAATATGTTTTGCCACCAAAAATTATATTTTTTTATTACCTGGAGTAGTGTATACACATAGCATTCCAACATTTATAAAATAATTCATGAACATTTTAATTCAATATTATTTCAAACATTCTTATTTATACTTTTATTTTCATTACACATTAAAAATACATTTTATACCAAATAACAGTTTCTAAATGATCAACTTTTCAATTATTAAACAGTAAGAAAAAATACTAATCCATACCTGTATACACCTACAGTTTCTCTAGCAACAGTTTTAAGAAATCGGAATCGCATAGCAATAGGTAAATCAAAGTTTGCTGCTCGTCTTGATGATTTCTGAGATCCTTCCTCCTCCTCTTCTGGTGGTAAAAATACAGGCCTACTTCGATGCTCTGATGCCAGAAAATTAAACATATCATACTCTCGTCTTCCATCAAATCCTTCGCTTCTTGCGCAGCCAGTTGCATTTTCAGGAAGCTATAACAATCAAGAGGGAACACTAATTTATCTTGAGCTGGATACAGTTGAAAGTTAATTTTAATAAATCAGCATACTCATTAAATCCGAATATACTTGTAATATTCATACTCTAGACATTAAACTGGCTTAATTTTATAGGTTTTAGACAATACCAATTTTATTATTTCATATCACATCTAATACTTACGTTTAGCAAAAGCATCTTGGGAAAGGGGGCTGTTGCAATATGTAGAAAAAATAAAACTTAAAACTACAATTATTAACGTGGAATTTATCTTTTTAAATTACTGCTTTAACCGATTTTTTTTTGGCTTTTTCAAATTACTATTATATAATTTTCTCCATTTTCAAATATATAACAATGAAATTGTCAAAGAAATCAATGTAAATATAACAAACAGTTAAAATAATTTTTGCTAAATTGTACTTTTTCCAAGATAGTTTTAAATTATTTGTTAAAATAAAAATGGTTTGTTTATCTTTAGCACCAAATATGGTTCCAATGAAATATTGTCATTTGAACATCATTTTGCTCATATAATAAATGATAATAAAAAAAAAATTAAAATTTTTGTCACAGATATAAGTAAGTAAGAAGCCCAGTGGCTGAGGGGGTAGCGTATTGTACTGCCACATCACAGGTCTGAGGTTCAAACCCCCAGGCCGGGCAAGTTAGACTCAGCCTTTCAGTGGGTCAATAAATGAGTACCAAGCTTGCTTGGGATCTAAACACTGGGGGTTTCGCGTCAGACTGACCACATGACTGGAACATCTGCTCATACACCTCAGTGCTTAAGATCATAAAAGCTGAGATGGGCACAGTAAGCCTTGGCTCTCTATGGGCAGTTGCGCCACTGAATTTGGTTTTTACATGTAAATAATCAATATAATTTCAGATAAAACTTATACTGAGAGCCCTTTATATTTAATTATAGCCTAGGTATCTAACCTTCAGTAAATTACTTATAAAGTAAAGATTGAAATATTTTCCACATTTTTTTCTTCTAAATTTTAATTAGCATTGAATGAAATTCTGGCCTTTAAAAGCAGCAATAAGCCATGCTTTTCAACTTCAGTGTTTTTTCTCAAATTTATGACCAAACTTTGAAAACAAATTTTGCCATGAATGAATCATGGAAATAATGCAAGTGGAATAATAATAATCACGCAAATAACAAAAAATTCGTTTTGGAGCAAAAAAAAAAGGCAAATTCCTTAATAAGATTGATCTAATTTACAAACAATAGCAACATACCTCTATAATTTCTTTTGAAGGTTGATGAAACAAAAACTCATAATCAGGACAACACTCTGCTCCAGGTAATTGTTCCAACAAATATATAAGTGCAGGGTTATCCAAACCGAACATATGAAGTCCATTGACATCTTTTAAAAAAATCAATAATTAAAATTTAGTGTATTGTTTTGAAAAACTCTGCATTAAATTTAACATTAACATTCTTTAGTTATATGTATTATATATTCTATTCAACTCAACTTAATTGATATTCTTAACTCAGAAAAATGATGATCTTGTACCAAATATTATTCATTATCAGAAAAAGAAAACAGAATTTAACAAACCTTCAGGAGCAAGAGTAATTTGCTTCATATGAGTCGCAATACGAGCATCTTGCAGTTCATCATATACTTTCAGCCAAGCATCTGTAATTATATTTAATTAAATAATATAAAATTTTTAAAGAAAAATTAACTTACTCTGATCAATAATGATACTTTTAATTTCATTTTGGAGAAAAATAGGGAGTTATTTTTATGTTTGGCGCACATATATTAGTGATAACCACTGACAGGTCAATGCTTGATAAATTTACCACAGCCTGCTGAGGGGAAGGGGGATGTTGATTGTTTATATTTTAGATAATTTTGATTTAATCGTTTTAATTTAATTGTATTTAAACATGACTTCAGAATAAAATGCAGTTGCAACAAAAAATGAATAACGTGATTTAACATAGAATATAAAGTGATTTCCAAGGAAAGTTGCACAAACACGAGAAATACATCACAGTAAATAAAATGGAAATAATTTTATGTTCCTTGGGTGCCCCAATACCAGTCTGTGGCCTGGGAACCACTATATATTAAAATAAACTGTTTGATACAAAATGTAAAAATACTATTTAAATATAAATTTTTTCAAAAGTTAATGCCAAATGTAGACATATTTTTAAAGACGTTTGGTACTAAATGGATAACTTGAGACAAGAAACAAACATAAAGATTATGAAATAAAACAATATTTTAGCTTTGCTTATATTTATAGCTTTGGCTTAGTAGAACAAAATATATTTAAAGCTAATATTCACCTCTTAAATTTTTGGATCGCACATGAAGTCCATCTTCACTGTCAATTTCATACATTAAATAAGGTTTATCTTTAGGGGGAGATTCTTCTTTCCCCCCCAATTTCATTTGATGCATATACATTCTTAAAAATGGAGAATCTTCATCAGATTCATCATCATTGTAACAATAAATATCGGAATTACTTTCTGTAGTTGATCTGCTTGCCTCTTCTGGTTGTAGTTCAGGCATTGTAATGCGATTTGCCTTTTCTGTCAATAACTTAGGTGATTGAGCTACAAAGAAAATTCAAACAATGGTTATAAATCATAATTTCCTTGTATTATGGTATTATGCATATAAAAATTTTAACAAGTCAACATAAAAAAACTGATATATTAATATTTTGCAATAAATACATAATGAATAAATAAATACAAAAATGAAGAAAACACTTCATCATTAAATATTTTGATATCAGAGGTGAAATGATTTTAAAAAAAAGAGCCAGAAATTACATTTTCCTTCCATTCATCACACAACTTTACCAAGGATAAAATTGTCCTCTATAAAATAGAGAAATATTTAATCTATTAAAAATACTTCATATGACTTTTAATAATTTTAACTTTTCATCAAAATTTCAAATATGTTAATATTACAAAAAGTTATAGGCTTCTAAAAATGAAGAATATTAATATTAAAAAAACCCTACGATTTAAATATTTTTTAATGCAATTTATTAGGTAAAGCAACAGCAATTTTATGAATAACACAAAAAGTTCACAATAAAACTATTTTTCGTAAAATAAATAAAAACAAATTTTAAAAGCAAATTAAAATGTGGCTGATGTGAATAATTCATGAACGTTTAATGTGAAATTCATATTTATATACAAGCAAAAAAGAAAGAATACAAAATAATTCATTCTTTAAAAATTATGATTGATCTGGTATTTTAAAAACTGGTTATTTAAAAATAGAAACCATGCTAATTTTTTTGATTTAAAAATTATTATAAATAAGAATATTTACTAAATTCTAGCTATAAATATAATAGGCAGAATTTAATTTATAAAAAATAATAAAATTGACTCACCCTTTTCAGGTGTTGAACATGGAATATTCTTGGATGCAGGAGGAGCAGTAATTGGTACAAAAGGAATACTGAAAGTTGGTTTAAGAATATTTAGTTGAAAACTTTTAGGTTTCACTTGACCATTTGAAACAGCATTTTTCTGTTTCAGCTTCTCAGCTTTTCTAGCAGCCACTTTACGAGTATGAGCAAAACGAGTCTTTTTCTCAGGTGTACTGGATTCAGATTTATCCTTATCTTTCTTAGCCATGTTTGCTTGAATATTCAACATTTGCTCAGCAGCTTTTTTTAAAATGTCCACAATATTACTATTAGATGCCACTTTTATACCAGAAACACAATTCTTACTATTATTGGATTGATCTGAAGCTGGAGACGATCTGTTACTGACATCTGTTGGAACAGGAGATTGACTTGCAACTGACTGAAGCAATGGTTTTGTTAATGGTGCTTTGGTAAAAACAGAGTTTTCAGGAAGGTTATTTTGGCGATTTATAAGCATGTGCCCAGAGCCACTATTTAATTGGTTAGGCAATTCTGTTAACTGAGAAAGTCTTTCAGTACGTTGTAATACAGGATTTTGTGGCTGATAATTATTTCGTATCTGCTGGCTTGAAATCTGTTGTGCATTAGATTCAAAAGCAAACTGGCTTAGAA
This sequence comes from Trichonephila clavata, assembly GCA_019973975.1. Lineage (NCBI taxonomy): Eukaryota > Metazoa > Arthropoda > Arachnida > Araneae > Nephilidae > Trichonephila > Trichonephila clavata. Next base: position 68,110 of record BMAO01005516.1, on the reverse strand, counting down.
ATTGTGGCTGAATTTCTTGTTGAGGAACATATGAGGTAAAAGCACAATTTTGTGTTTGGTCCATGGGAACATGAAATACATAATTTGGAGGTTGCTGAGATTGAGACATATGCTGAGCAACTGGATCTTCAACAAACATTACTTGGCTTTGAGGAAAAGGCACAGTTTGTTGAGGAAATACTAGTTGATTCACTGCATTAGAAGAAAATGAGCTCTGAACTGATATGTGTTGAACGTTTAGAGTGGAAAGGTGAATTTCAGCAGGTTGATGCATTTGTATTGGATTAGGAATCACACCAAAGTTTATATCTTGTTGGGGAAATACTGGAACAATTTGATCAGGTACATTAACAGCTAAAGACATGGTTTCATTGTTAGTTATAGTGATTGAACCAATATATGATAACTGAGAGCTCTGATTTAAATCAATGGGAGATTGTAAAAAACTGGCTTGAGGTACTGTTATTTGGCTTAAAATAGGATCGGATTGTGGAACTGTAGAAGGTGTTGGTGGGATGATAAGGGCATTACAGGGCATTGGTATAATATTATTAGGAGCATTATAGCCACAATTAAAAACAGTTGGTACATTTTCAGTAACTAATGGTACATTGCTAATGTCCATAGCTACATTTGGCATAACTCCTTGAGGATTTATTGGATTACAACCAATATTAACAGGTGAGTTTAATGTCTGTTCAGAGGGAATTATTATTCTTTCATTACGTGGAACTGTCTTCAGGATAAAATTTTTATTCTGGGTAGAAAGTAAATTTTGTCCAGATACTGGATTATTTATCGGTGCTGACACAGAAGTAAAGCTTTCCTTAGTGATGGAATTATTCGACTGAAATTCTTGCTTGCTTTTAAATGATTGATAACTGTAACTTTTATCAGAAGTATTTTTGGTATGTTCTTGAGTAACAGAATTTGGTCCATTTAAACTGGGAAGCCTAACTTCAACTGTCGCAAGTTTTTTCAAACCTAATAAATTACTCTCACAAAGAGGTTTTGAACTTGGTCCCTTGACATTATTTGAATTTATATCATTAGTTTCATCCGTACTTTTACAACATTTTTGTGGAATTTGTTCAAAAGAACTGTCCTCACTAGATTTTTCTGAAGGAACAGAGCTATCTGATTCATCATCACCAGAAGAGGAATCAATAATAAAGTTACAGGTTTCAGAATGCTTCTTAAAGCTTTCGTTTGTGCGATACAATCTTTTACACTTGGAACATTTAAAAGGTCCCATATTTTGACACATTCCATTAAAAGTCTTTTCTTTTAAATGATTTTTTTCTCCATGAGGTACATACATTTTAGAATCAAAATCATTTTTGCTGCAACTATTTGGATTCAGACTATTAGAATTTGAATTAAATATTTTACCATTAAATTTCATGTCCTTTTTCCAAGATGACGTACTTTCAAGTACTTCAGAATTTTCCATGGGTGCCAAAGATACAATTCCAAAGGTTTCACTATTTCTTTCATTTGAAGGATCCGGTAAAGAAGATGACAAGCTAGATTGTCTCAAATGATTATCTTCATTAGAGCTATACCCAGAACTCTCAGTTATCGCAGAAACTTCCTTTGTTCCCATTCCAAAAACAGGCAATACAGTTTGAGAAATTGAATGAGAGGGCACAACTGAATTTAATAGAGATTTCATTTTTGGTGAAATAGATGAAATATCTTCACACTGTTGTAGAACACGTTCATATTCATCTTTAGTTAATTGTTTTTCATGTAATAATTTCAAAAGTCTATTAGTATCTAAATCATCCTTTTCATTTGAGGATTTAATTCGTTTTCTGTGTTTTTTAAATTCATAAGTCTTTTTGCTGTTTCGAAGAACATCATTGCAGTTTTTTGCTTGCAAAGTATTTTCGTAATTTGATAAGTTATTAAAACCATAATTAGACTTACGCAAATAACTCTTTTTATCACACTCGGATTCTCCACAATTTTCAGATTTCCGGTTTATATTGCTACCTGCATTTTTAATATTTCTGTCTCTGCTGTATGAGTTTTTATCACAGTCAATGCAATTCTGCAATTTTTCAAAATCATAATTTTTTCTGTTTCCATTAAAACGAGGCATTTGAATTTTATGTTTTTCTAGACCTACATCATTTAGATTATTTGAATTCCTACTTACTTCAGAATTATGATCTTTGCAACTTTTCAATCCCAGAACATTATTATTTTTTTTATCACATTTCACATATAATTTGTTCTTTGATACATTCTTAGCCACTTTTTTAATTAAACGACACAGAAGTTTCTCTACACATTGAATTATATCTGGATCTTCACAATTTCTAGATTTCAAATTTTTTCCATCTGAAGTTAATTGAGTATTTCTGACAGAGATTTTTTCATCAGAGAGTTTAATATTATGATTTGTAAAATTGGATGAAGTTGGCGAATGAACAGTTGTTGTATTAGCTATCATATCTGTCTGATTAGGAGAGTTCTCAGGTTTCATTTCAATAATGCGGCATGTATACTTAACACGTATATGAGGATTTTTTGTACTCCAAAATATTCTTGTGCATCTATAAGACAAAATGTATATCAGTATTGTGTACTTAGATTCAATGAATTCTTTTAACTTAACAATTTTGCCTTTTAAGATTATTTTAATTATTGTACAAACTTTTCATACAGAGAATTAAATTGAGAGGAATATTCACCCATAATTGATACTCATTGGATGGAACGAGAGAAATCAGCAAATAAACAAACAAATTCCTTTTAGGCAATAAATATACAATAAGTTGAGCATGTAGAAAAAAATCTAAGTTTTTAATCAAAATCTTTTAAAAAATGGTCATTTTTCTACCACAATATTTAAAAAATTGTATTTATGATATACGAGTTTCAATGATATACGAATCAGAAATTTTCAAGATAGAAAAAATACTAAAATTTATTCATCATTACTATTTTGCTTGATTAAATCTACACAAAAAAATTATTTTTAGTATTTAATCGATTATTAGCTTACGGTAAACTGTTCTGATGATAATCAAAAAAATATATACACCCAACTTTTTTTAACACGATTTTGAAATAATACAGTACACGAATTTAAACATTCTTTTTACATAAATTGTTTTGTTTCAGCATGAATTACAAAGAAACCTGGGGGATTTATGCCCTTTGGATGAGGACAATTTGATCGAATTTATAACAGTTTATGGTAATAAAGAAGTTGATAATGTGGTAGTCGAAGGTGAAGTTTCGCTATTGACAGCTGATTTAATTTGCGAGGACTTGAAATTTGCTAGAAGTAGGGAACAAAATGTAATAAGTTTCATGTGGCAAGATATCAAGTAATATATTAGCAACTTGAGGAGGAGGGGGGGGGGACCACAAGTAACAGACTTTGTAACAACAAGAAAAACAAGTAATAAAATTTTTTTTTTTTAAAGTCAATTCCTACTTAGGTCAACAAAGGAAAATTTTATTCTTGTTACTTTTTATCAATATGACATTTCACATATTTCCTTTTTTATTAAAGTATCGTATTGTCATCCAAAACAATCGTGCATATAAAATTTCAGTTCAACTAAATGCTTTAAAACATGAGAATTTTTTTTAAAAAAAGTTTTGACCCAAGTCATTAAAGATGAAGCCAATGTGGCTGTATTTGTAATTCTTTGAAGAATTAGTTTTAATTAATTAATTTTTATTCATTATAACTACATTACCATATTGTCATCCAAAATAATCGTGTAAATAAAATTTCAGCTCAATTCAGAGCTTTAAAATGTATTTATTAACAATTGAAAATTTGAACAAGTTATATACATAGTGAGATTGTGAACTAACGGTAGGAATTCAAAAAACCTAATGAGGCTGTTAATAACGAACGAAATTCTTCATTTCAATCAAAACCGAAAGTAGTGCTAGTCATATTTGACATACCTACTGATGATAGCATTTTTGATCCTGTTCATAATAAATGTGCAAGCTTGTTAAAAAGAAGCGACAAATAGTTGTTAGTAGTTTTATTCCTATTTTCAATTTGAATTTTTATATGTTGTATGCACTTATAGACTAAATTTTCATTGTACACTAATTTTTTTTTGGAACTAAAAAGGCAATATTACTATTTTTTTGCACAGTTTATCAGAAAAATATTTAGAGATTTTTCATCTAACATGATTTTTTAGAGTTGTGGAACATATCCCTAAATTTACATAGGTCGCATGCATTTTTGTACACGATATTTTTTCGCACGGTTTTCTAAGGAACGTATCAACTGTGTAAAAAAGAGTTGGATGCCCATAATAAGAACTACAGGTAAGTAAGTTTAGTAACAAGCATTAATAATTTTCTATTTCTTAACATTCCTAATATACAAATTAATTATTAAATATGTCCAATTAGATTTCAATGCTTACTTATAAAAAATAGTGTAATCAAATACATTTGTCTTGATTTTAAAAAGGGATATTTACATAAAACTAACTCATGCTTTTTATCCATAATCAATTCAGTTGAGTATACTTGAAGAAGCTCAGATTTTTCAACATTTTGAATGTTGAACTTCTTGCACACACATAATCACAGTTAAATATCACTCTTACCTTAATTCACAAAATCATATGCTTATAAAATGCAAATTTAAGATACAGAATTTAAAAATAACACTAAATGGTAAATTTCTTAATTGCTTTTGAAGGTATAAAATTTAATATATACAACTACAATATTCAGCATGTTATTTATATTATTCTAATAGGTGTTTAGCACAGAGGCTAAAACTTCATTTGAACCTGATTCAGATACAACCAGGTTAAACTAAATTTTTTATTTTATTTTAGAGATGATTCTACACAGTTTCATACTTTAATTTGAAGCAAAGTTAATCTCCACACGTTATATAAACTACTCAGAATCATACATACCAAGGAACAATTGCTACTCTTAAATTATGGTAAAATAAGAAAAGTAAATTTTCACAGTATAATATTGTTGCCAAATGGTATTGAAAAAAATTTAGTAGCTAAATTTTTAAAGTATTAGCTATTTTAAAATAAAAGGAAGAAAAGTATGTAAATCATGTAAGCAAGAAGCTGGGAACAGAATATGTCATCAGAGCATTTTTCAAGAACAGAAAATTGAAACAGAAAGAACTAAGTATTTATTAAGAACAAAACAGAAAACAAGCATAGCAGCGTAAAATAAGAAGCAGATATATTTTAAATACAGCTTTCATCAACAAACTTAAAGACAAAGCATAATTGGTCCACATAGAGTGAAATCACGGAAACAGCAAAAATGAACATCCTTCTATTTTATTTCCTGAATTTGCTCTTATATCACTAGTCTGATAGCCTGGAATCCTCAAACACAATGTGTGGAAACTTCCTTTTTTGAAAATGCAATAAAAATACTACGTTTCATTTGACTTAATTGTTATTTTTCGCCTACCACACAACAAAGGATTTTTGAATTTACACAGTTTTAAACCCGACCTCAGTTAAATATCGCCGTCCATTACCAATATGTTGATTTAGTCGATTTTCAAAACATTGAGCCACCTTTTCAAGAATATTGACAGGGATATTGTCAATTTCGGCTTGGATGTTGTTCCATGAGTCTTGGAACGATCTTTTTAAACCAGGGACTTGAAATAAGCCCACAGAAAGTAACCAGGAGGGGATAAATCAGGTGAGCATGCAAGCCAGTTTATGCCCCCTTGCAGGGAGATCAGTCATTGGGGGAAGGCCGCTCTTAAAATGCCCATGGAAACTGGAGGTGTAGGCTGTGAACCCATCTTGTTGTAACTACAGATTATCAAGATCCCTTTCTTGGAGAGTGGGCAAGAAGAATTGTTGGATCATTGTCACATACCAGTCTGAATTAACACATGAACTTGTTCCACATTTTCAGGTGTTCTAGCGGTCTTCCGAGGTCCTTTCATTGCAGACATTCCGCGTTGATCAGAAGGCATCTATCCAAATTAAAACACATCTGATCAAGTGGAACACGACCTCATGGAGGAATATCAAAGTGACAATAAAAGGCACATTGCACTGCAACTACCAACCGACCATTCGAGAAATACACCTCCATGGCAAAAGTGCCCTACTGCCTCGATCACAACATGTTTGAGACTGAGACGGGTAGAAACATAAATATTCCACTCCACCCCTCCGTAAGAACATCACTGCAACATGTTCAAAAAAGGAAGTTTCTGCACCCCACCCAGTATAACAGAGGTTCTTAAACATTCAATCACCGCAGCACACCTTTATGTATCAGGGTGACATTATGGACTCCTAAGATTTTAAACATCCCTCCCTGACTTAATATTCTTGATCAAACTACAAGTTCAAGTAGAGTTTCTCCATTGGGGACTATTTAGTAATCTAGTCTAATATGGCACATCTTTCAAATTTTCCATGAGATTGTTCAAATTCTGTAAAAGTGGGAAATCTCAATGTTACGTGAGAGACTCTGCAGAACCCCTAGGGGTCTGCGGACCACAGTTTAAGAACAGCTGCTTTATAAGTTCCACTGTTAAACATTTTAAAGTAGACAAGTTATAATTAAAATTCTACAACCATTTTGTATGGCCTTTGATGGGCTTACAGATTCCAAAGCAGTATTTGAATTTCAGAGAAAAATTTGCTCATTTTATTCAGATTCTGGAATATCATTGTACTATATAAAAAAATAATTTTTAAAACAAGATTTCAAATATCAAAATAAATAAAAAACAGTATTTTACATAAAAAATTACTCCTACACTTACTCATAATCTACTGGAATCAAAACATTTTTATTATTAGATAGTGGTGTCAGATGGCCTAATTTATTCACAGTCAAGGATCCTAAAAAAAATTTTTTTAAAGTTATTCACAACACACAAATATATTAAAAAACACTAATTCATCTTTCAAAATCCAAATTATACATTTAGTCAGAAATAATTTGTATAAATAAACATATACAAAAGTAATGATATAATAACCCCATAACCATTGACCAATAAATTTCAGCTATTGCTGTGAGGTTTGAAAGGACTGGTTGCTATAACTTGTAAAATCTTTGGCAATAATCACTCAGATGTGGAATAATGTTGCTTGAAATTTTCTTTATCACTCAAAAGATGTAAACAAATTAAAATTAACTGTGTGTTATGCTTAAAATCATAACATTACAAAAGCTCATGGGACACACAATCATAGGATTACAACTAAATTAATTAAACAGTTATGACATCTATTATTCAATAATCACCTTCAAAAAATGTGATCTCATTTTTTCCCCTTAAAAATATATATATTTTTAAAAACATACAATAATCACTTGTTAAAAATCTTTTAACTGTTTTTATTTAAAATATTTAAGAGTATATCTGTTTAACTGAACAATCTTCTCCATATCATTGTAGGGTCCTACTATTAATTTAGCAACTTTTTAACAATCATTACTTCATTTTTGATTGCATAAAAATTTATTTTAAACTTATTTCATTTTTTAAATAATTACAGATTTCAAACTTAGAATTTTTGAATCCTGATCATAAATCTCAATTTAAAAGTTTGGAATGAAATTTACAACAATTACAGTATAAAAAAATATACTTTTAATAAATTTTATTCAAAATAATGGATTACCAACCATTCTTGTTTATTTATCTATATTCCGGTAAAGAAAAAACCAAAGTATGAATTTTGTTCGAAAACTTAACATTTAATACTTACAATTTTTTTTTAAATCTCAAATAACCCTAACAGTATGTATTAATCTAAAAGTTTTTCTTAAACTTTATTTTTTCAAATCTCATAATAATTAAGATAAAACAAAATAACCCATAAAACAAAAAGAAAACAGCAGCTAATACATATTCAATCAAACCCTGATTTAATGAATTCATCAGGGTCAAAAATTTTATTTGTTAATTGAGGGTTATTCATAACATTAGGGTCCATTTTTTTTTTTTTTTTTTGTTGCTCTTAAACTCACATGATATTTTACACTCATGACTCATCAGCACCTAAAAAGTCTAACAATAGGCAATGCCCTTTTCCTTTGAAATTTGCTGCTTACAAGAAAAGTCTTTCTATTCCTGACAAGAAGGGTAAGTCATCTAAAAAGAAATCCAATCTTTTAATCCAAAACAATAAAAAAAATCTCGGCTATTGAAATAATTCATTAATTTAGGGTTAAATAGAGGTTTTTTGCCTTCGTTTAAATCATTAGTAAAGAAAATTTTGTTTAATAGGGGTTTTGTAAATCAGGGTATGACTGTTTATCGAAGTTTACAAGAACTTAAACGTAAAAAATACTTTGGAAAATGAGCTTAAACATTACAGGTAAGCCTCCTACAACGTGGTACTTGTGCAACGCGATTTTGCTGCAACGCGTTTCAGATATTGAGTATTTTTTTCCCTAACTTTTTTCTGTTAATATCTACACGTCACTTGTGACGTGAAGATATTAACTCCTACAACGCGATTTCTTATAATGCGGCTTTTTTGAGGAACGTATCTACTGCATTGTAGGAGGTTTAAATGTAGTACAAATAGTAAAATTTTATCAACACTGAAAATTTTATAAAAATAAAACCTTTATTTAAAAAGCATCAAGTTTAAAGCAGCAAAATCGATCTATACCTCTGTCGACAAAATTCAAATAGCATTTACCATGTAACGAACAACGTAAAACATTAATGAGAAGGAAATTTTCTCTTTACAATTTAATATTATTTGGAAAAATAATAAACATTCTTTTATTAATGCTAGCAAAAAGGCATATAAATACCAATAACAATGTGCAGAGAATCTTGGTCCATTGGAGCTTCCCATTTTTTCTTAACCCACTTTGGAGAAATACCAGCTTGATTAACAAAGGCTTTATCTCTAAAGGGAAAATCTCTTTCACCAAAGACCTAAAAAAACACATAAAAAATGAAATAATTAAAAAAAGATCGTGTATAATGTAATTTTGTAATACACTTATTGTTTGCTAATTAATACTTTTAAAATAGTAATCTGTAATAACTATCAAGAGAGAAAATGGCAAACATCATTACCCCTTAACAAAACATTAAGGCATCTTCTCACTTAAAAAGGAAGAATTTTATAACTCACAAATAAATTATTTTCAATAGAAATAATCAAACCATACAGTTTATTTACACTGATATGCTACTAATTATTATTGATGAATCAGTGTTGTTATATGAAATGAATGCTATTTGAAAAATTCAACAGCTACTAGTAAAACACTAGCTGCATGGCCCGGCATTGCACGGGCTTTTACAGAGTATATAACTTCATGCCTGTGAAAATTTCCCCTCTCGGTATCAGCATTTCCTGGTTATGTCTGTGATTTTGATATCCATGTCATTAAAATTCCGTCATTCGAAATATCTTCCACCTCTCAGTGCCTTCGGAGGGTATGCTTCCCCTCCACTTAGCCCGGCGCTGCACGGGCTTTTTTGGAGAGTATAACTTTATATATCCCAATGGAAATTTCCTTTTTTCTTCTCGATGCCAGCACTCCTGGGTGAGGGTGTATGCGTGATGTGAGGGATTTCTATACTTATGTTATTAAAATTATCTCTTTTCCCTCAGTGATGTGATCTATCTTCATATTTCTATTTTCGATTTCTAATCTAGTTTTATCCACAAGAAAAAGACAATGTACTATTTTACTATTAAATAATTAATTTTTAACGAATATTAAAGAGCAATACTGATAGCGTTTTTTTTTTAAGAAAACAATTATATCAATTTTTGTTAAGTAACGAATGAAAAAAATACTTACCATTAACTATCGAAAAGACTGCTTATTTCTGTATGTTTGATTATTCCATTAAAAATATGTAACTATAAAAAAAATATGGGAGAAAAAACCTAGTCTTTTTTGTTTGCATTCACTGTATAAAGAAAGATTCAAAATATAAATAATACTATATGATGAAAACATTTCAGTATCTTCTTTTATTCTTAAAGTTTTCAACTCTAAATTGCTTTTTTAAAAATAAAGAAAACTAACAGTCGTAATGTATCAAAAAGTTGTCTCTTTCTGCACATTCCCCATAAGCCTCAAACTGGTCAATTCTTTCGAAGATTTATCCCAATTAATTATTACTGGCATTTGGTGATTTTAGCAATTCTTTTTTCGTGTTATTTTTATGGCTGCTTGAAATGGAAACGTGTATTTTTTTAAAAATATTTTATGTGCCAAAAAGAAAAAGAAATTTTTTTTCAAAATTAAGAAATTTCATAATTTTTTTAAAGAAGTTTTATAATATTCCATCTCAGTCTAACTTGGCAGCATTGAGAAATGTACACAATGGACCAATCTACTTGAAAAATAGTGGTAACTTTCTTTTTTTTTAAATTTAAATCCAAGAAATGCAGAGAAATTTGTAAAAAATTTAAAACACTTTAGAATTTGGGATTTTAATAATACATTTCAGGTTAGTCACACATTAAAAGCATTTATTTTTAAACAGAGTTAATTCAATCAATAGAGCAACGTCATGAAATTCCAAGTTTGGCTGAAAACTGATTTTCGACGCCTGCTTTTGTCACTGTTGTAACAATAACATTGCTGCAACAATGGAAACGCATCAAAGTTTGTACCCAAAAAAAAAAAAAAAAAAAAAAACACGGTTTTTTTGGAGGTTTTTAATTAATATCTTTTTAACTAATTGCAATATCGGAATATAAATGGTCAATACGGCTTCCCCGGATCATTCCCGATCTTTCGGTACCTTCCGCGACTTTCTGCGTGGTGCGGTTCGTGAGAAGATAGACGCACATAGATACATACACAGATAGGTACATAAGTTTGTTTACTTTTGGATTTTAATAGTGTAGATAATAAACATTTAATACAGTCACTTGGAAAAATAAGAACACTCTTAAACAATTTTTACAATTCTAATCATTGGACGACAAAACCGGTATAGCTGTAAAAGTTTCAAAAGGAATTTTTATAAAATGTTAAAGGAATAATTAATTTTTTAAAAAAAATTCTGATTTAAATACTCACAACCCTTTCTCAGAATTAAAAGGCTCTAAATATCGTATATTTCAGTAATTTATACTTCCATCATTAATTCCAGAGGTATTCCTAAAATTTTCAGGGTGGTCATAGACTACATAATTTCAAGTTCTTTTTTATTTGTTTACTTTAATTATTTTTTTATTTTTATTTTTAAACAATGCAGGTTAGCAATAAAATTGTTATTAAATAATAAAAAAAATACACATGTTGCTCATTTCTCCCCAATTTTGAACAGCACAAATAGATATGAATTTAAATTTAGTGTTATGATCCTTTAAAACAAACTAAACTCCTCTTGAAGTATCAAATGTCTATAAGAAATGTAAGATTTAGAGCTATAAGAACATAGAGAATTCAATTATTTAACAAAATTTACATTATACAGTTCACCACCACTAAATATACTTAAAAAACATTTTGACATTATTTATTTTTTAATTTCTCAATTCTACAATAGGAAAATATTCATTGATTTGTGTAAAATTTTTTCTTCTTTGAAAAAGTACTTAATAAAAGATTTTATATTTTAAAATGTTTGGAAAATTCACTTTACAAGAAAGAAGATCCTCCCCTTCTTTCAACACAGAAACTTCAAAGAAAATTTTTTATAGAAATCAAAATTAAGGTAAGTATTACAATGAAGAGGGATTATCATCAATTATGGAAATGTGGAGGGAGTGCAGCAATAATAAGGATATTCCTTTTTGAGTTAATTATCTAGATCATTGATTCTCAACTTTTGTTGTTGTACACTTTTGACAGATTCAAAATTTGGCAACATATTAACAATAAGATGTTGAAGACAGTTTTCCTTATCTGTAATTAACAATGTAAAATAGTTTGACAAATATATACATTGTTAAAAAAATAATATGTATGACAAAGACAACAAAATGTTTTTTTTTTGAGTAATTAATTATGAGACTACATTAAATGTGAAATCTGAGCTTGAATTTTAATAATTTGTTTATATTTGGTCATAAAAATGATAATGCCAGTCTCATTTTGTCACTAAGTTTAAATATTTTTTTTTTCTTTTTCATTTTTATATTGGTTAATGCTGAAAATCCAAATTCACACAGGTAAGATGTAAAAAACTCTAACAATATTTTAAAGCTTTTTTCTGCCTTTATGAGACAATCACCTCCAATTTTAATCCAAAATTAATATAAATGTTTTGAAATTAAATCTCGATTATTACACAGTGAAATTAGTTTTATTCTCTTCATTCAAAGTTAATTCATATATATATGTAAGTATCCATTACCACAAATGGATTACAAACCGAATCAAATTTTTTTACAACCATCTATCCATGAAAGCATACGTTAAATATACCGCAAATACCCTTAGTCTATTTCAATAAAACGGCCAAATGACTCAGTTCCGGATTTTATTTTTTCTCCGAGTATAATTAATAAATTTACAAAGATTTGGTGGCACCAAAAAGTGCCACAGCACAGTGGTTGAGAATCATTGATCTAGAGATTAATCATTAAATTAATCTCTTAAAAATTAAATTTCTTTTGTGTTATTAAGAATGTCACCCCCCCCCCCATAACTATAGATGCACATAATATTTTGAACTAGGGGGGAAAATAAATCACTAAAAAAATATTATTATAATAAATACACAATTTCCAATTAGTTTAGATTTTAATTTTTTATAAAGGGTACTATATTCTTATCAAACTAAAAACATTTAAGTTTTAACAAAATATTATAGTTTGATTGAATGGCACTTCAATCATTAAGATTATATTGAAAAACTAATATAATATTGGTTTATTTTTATCTAGCAATAGACAGTTCAGAGAGATTGTAAATTTTCCTTAAAAGTTACAATCAGGGCAATTTTTTTATTTCATCCTTATATTCTCATTATAAATTAAAAGCTAAGTGAATTAATATTTATATTTTAAGAGAAAATTTTTAGAAAACTCTTAATTAATAGAAACAGATAAAATTTTGGACAATCTATTCTCTCAAACTTATTACCAACTACATTATAGTCTGTATGATGATTACACACACACACAAGATAGTGCTTAGCAAACAAGAGAACACTTAGCCCACTAATCTCAGTGGTGCAACAGCCCATGAGGGCCAAGGCCTACTGAGCCTATCTCAGTTTAAGTGACCTTAGGTGATGGGGAGCCGGGGCAGATGTTTTGGTCAAGTGCTCAGTCTGACGCAAAACCCCCAGTGTTCAGTTCCCAAGCAAGCTTGGTACTCATTTATCGACCCACTGAAGGGATGAAAGGCTGAGTCGATCTTGCCCAGCCCGTATTTGAACCCCGGACTTATGGCATGGAAGCGCGATACACTACCACTCAGTTATGATAGCCCAAAATATATATATAAAGAAAAGAAAAATCCTTAAAGAATCATTTAATTTTCTTACAAGTAATTAAAAATTTAAAAAAAAAGTTTCTAAACAAGACACACATACAAACAAAACAAAACAAAAACAATTAGGGAAAAAAAACCTTTTCATCCACATTGTCTTTATGAAGAGCACAGAACACTTTTCTATCAGCTTGTAAAATAGCTTCGTCTTTTCGAGCGCAATAAAAATGGTAGTTAGCTGGACAACCTCTCACACAGCATCCTACTGTTGCTCCAAGTTGATTACAAAATTCGCAGTGCTGAAATATTGATCAATAAAGGTAAAATTACTTATAACATGTCAAATAATATTCACAAAGGCATCAATTAGAAATATTATCTAAAACTATATATAATTTTTTCCTTTAATAATAAATTTTTAAAATTTTCTCTTCCTTTTTTTCATTTTAATGATTCATGTACAACAAGGGTGTCAAACTCAAAGGCTAAATTGGGTCAAGGAAACAAGGTTTAAGCTTTAGGTGGGCCACAGAAAAAAAAAACTCAAATGTTTCTATGAATGTTGATTATTTCGAGAAAGAAACAAACTCTTAAAAACAACTCATAATTAAAGGAAGCATATATAAAAGAACAAGAAAAACTTAACATTTACGTGTCGATCCTTGACATCACTTCTATGCTATCTTTTTTTTTTTTTATAATACATATTATTGTGTGCCAATATATTGGCCAAGCCACAAAAATGTTTACTGTGTGGGCCGTGAGTTTGAAACCCCTGATGCACGCTATATATATAAACTTCAAACATGAATTTCCTTAATGAAAAATTCATGTATATTCAAACCAAATATATAATACAATCTAAGCTTTATATAATGCACAAAGGATAAAATCCTTACTTCCTCTGCTTATATTGGAAAATCAATTTGTAACTGAATTCAAGACAGACTTATTTTTAAAATATATAAATATATATAAAATAAATTTCCCTCACATACCTTCTCAATTTTGAAAGATAATGCAAGATATCTTCTTCTCAATTATGATAATATTGAAAAGTGTTTTGCAGAAATTTTAAGAAAAAATATTCAGATAACTATTTTGGTTGAAAATTACTTACTATAAATTATGTTATTTATTGAACATTTAATAATATTTACCACAATTTTGTATATAAACTTGACCAAAATATGTTGTGGATTTGGAGCAATGGATGGAAAGATTTCAAAAATTGAGATATGCAGTTACAGTGAGTTCAATGAAGTAGTATATTTAACATATCTTTTGTGCACTACAAGCAGAAATAACATTTAGATAAAGTTTGATTGCAAAAATAATAGTACAACTAGTGACGTAAATTAGAAAAAAAAGAAATAACAGTGTAACAATATAACTCACCATTAATTTTCCTCTGGATATAGCTGGATAAACATTTCGAAGAGAGCCATTTGGTTGTTGGAACACTTCTGCAGACCATATAGCACAGTTAACATGTATCCAGTCATCTTGTCCACAGTATAAAAGACGTCCACATTTCTACAACAATTTAAAAATTTAAGTTTTAAAATGCATTTTAAATAGAAAGTTTTTATATTTAGAAAGTTATTCTACAGATGAATGAATTTACTTTAGGCTGACTGTCTCCAGAATAATTGCATAAAACACATGTACGATTATCAGGGAGTTGAGATTCCTCTGAAAAAATAAAATGTCAAAATTAAGATTATTCATTGATATACATAGATAATTATAAAAATGAACTAAAAACGAACTAAAGCTATTTTTATCTTTTTTACCATTTTCAAAAAACCACCAAGTGGCAGAGTGGTAGCACATTGTGCTTCCACACCACAGGCCAGGGTTCTATCCCAGGGCCGAGCAAGGTCGACTCAGTCTTTCATCCCTTCAGGGAGTCGATTAATGAGTACCAAGCTTGCTTGGGAACTAATCACTGGGGGTTTTCGCATCGGACTGACCACCTAACCAGAACATATGATCATGCATATTGAGATGGGCACAGTAGGCCTTTGCCTTTATGGGCCATTGCACCACTGAGTTTAGTTTTGATTTTTCAAATTAATCATAAATATCATAAAATAACAATTCCTATTTTTTTCAGTACTTTTACTGATCATTACATTATTTCTTACTACAAAAATGTATAAAAGCATATATTGATTTTAAAAAGTTATCAAAGTAATTTTCTGCCTTTGAAATGTTATCAGAAAAGTTTTTCATTTATATTTAGCATTGCTTGTTTCTAACATTGTGTAGAGAAGGACATTAATTTTGGAATAACTTAAAACACAATAAACTCTTGCTGTAAAAATTTATAAAATAGCAATGATAAAATCAAATTGATATGACCAAATATTGTTTGGATTACAAGGCAACTTTTAAGCAAACAGTTTGCACATGTTTTTTAAAAAGTCCTGGTTATAAAGGTGCTTACTAGCCTTAAATAAAATAACAGAAATAATCAAATTATTTTTAAATGTCTGAAATACTTATCAAATATTAAGGTAAATAAAATAATGTGACAATGCATATAATATAAAAACAATTTCCACTTTTTCAAAAAAAATTTTAGAATATTTTAAACAGTACAATGTAACATATAAATAAAAGTTTATATTTTTAAACAGCAAAACTTCCAAATTGCTTAAAAATAATCAATTATCTGGATTCAAACATCCCCCCCCCCTCTAAAAATAGCAACTTTTATTTTTTTCCCCATTTAACCCTCTTGTTACATAGTTAAGAAAACATAAACAAGAATAGCACACATTGCACAGCTAAATAGTCAGAAAAAAAAGCATACTCGCCGAAATCTCATGTTGCACAAATTTATATATATATTATTGCACTTTCTAAAATAATATCATTGTAAGTTTGATTGAAGATATTGCACAAGTTTCAACTTAAAAAGTTTATCAACCCACTAGAAAATAAAATATAAAATTTTTTATTCTAGTTTTAACTATCAGATTGTACAAAGGTTAAAAATAATATATTTCTTGATTACTTCCCAGTAGATAGTTTGTAAAATGACATGATTGAAAATTAGAATACATGTTGTAAAATTATGGGTGGTTATATCATTTTTTACAGATGCATTTATTTTCTATTACCAAAACAATTGTGTTTTCTACAGTGCAGGTTTGATTTATTGTTTATAAGTCACATTTGCAAATTATACAAATGCTATTGGTGATAGACCTTATAATTTTGAACTACAGCCAAGTGAATGAGGGCAAGTTGTTGTGTTGAACAAGTTGTGTGACAAAACTCTCTCATAATCTTCAAATCACACCAATGTGAGGGGTTTAAATGCCCAGTTAACATGCATCAGTTCTGCTACATGATAGTCTTTAGCAACATCATGGCTCAAACAAACAAGTTGTCCTTCAACAATGCTGATGGAAAGGGGGGAGGAGGGGAAGAACTCAAAGAAACACTCGTTAATTGGTCAAAATTTCAAACCCTAACCTATCCTGCGGTAGAAAGCCACACTGCAACTAAGTTACAGCTTAGCAGACTTAGCTAGTTACTTGAGGTTCTCGTTAATTGATGTATTGTTTTAATGATAGGTCTCACAGATTATTTAATCTACTTGAATCTTTTGAATAAAAACCATATTATCTGTCATTATTATACTTAGTCTGAGACTTCATTATGAAAATGTTTGAATGAAACGTTGTTCCTTAAATATGTATGTATAAATATTTCTTACCTTTCACTTCTAAAGCAGGAAATGCAGGGATTCTGTTTAGATAATGTGCATAAATATGATCCAATGAAGGTGGAACAACAGCATTTGGCAACATTCCTTCAGGAACATCACATTTTGACCGCCAAACTTTAGCAGTTGGAACTTTAAACCATGGAAATATTTTTTCTGTTTGCTATTAAAAAAAGAATACATTTGATTCAATTAAAATGGTAACTTAAGATTCAAAACTTGGAAGTATTAAAAGATAATAAAGTCAAATTTTAAATATAATTTCACTAAATGTTAAATTTAATAATTTAAAAACAGATTTCTCTTTAATTGCTTTAATATTATGTTTCACAAAACAAGTAATAGGGGAAAAATCATTAAGACTAGTAAAAGTTCACACAAAGATAAAAGAATACATGCTGAAATACTTGTAGAATATTAATAAAACAACCACCATTTTAACTTAATTTTTCAAAAATACCATTAAAATAGTTAATTTAGCATAGTAACTTCTAATTGTTTTTATTACATTCGTATTTAAATACGTATTTCTCATTTTAATTTTAAATAGTTGTTCCCTTTTCTTGAAAAGAAATTCAAAGTAAAGTTAAACAACAATTAAATGCATAAAATGAGTAAAATTAATTAGTCTCGGCTTACTTTTATAAGTATTTCCTTGACTGCACTAGTATGATGTTTCATTCCCATATCATTTCCAGCTTCAATTATATCAATGATATCATCAAAGAAAGATGACTGTAAAGTAATTTACAATTGAAAGTAGACGCAAAAAATTACAAAATAAAAATAAAATAAGTTAAATAAAAGCTTACTATGGTTTTGTATTTTCCTTTATCTAAATTTACTTTGATTGTTAACAAATCTTGATGATGGAACTTTCGAATATCTAAATAAAAAATATACATATGTATACTGATATTATGAAATAAGTAACTCATAAGAATAAATTATTCAAGACTTTAAAAAAGTATTTAAAATAACTAATAATTAATTGCTTTAACACACTGTATATAAATTTCCTTTTTATACACTTGTAATTTTTAATGATTTCCTACTAAAGCATAAAGGATCTTCACTTTTAAGGGATTTAAATGTTTTCCAGCATGCATTAAAAAACACATTTAAGATCGTCTAAAAAAAATCAAATAATCATGAGTTGAATTTATTATACTCACCTCTAATAGTTTGACTGGAAGAATTCTTTTCTAATGATTGAAAACAATTATTTTCCTGTTTGGGAATTTCTACATTTTTATGATCCTGAAATATAATGAAATAAATATAATTCACATTTTACAAACAATACAAAAATTTTTGGTTAGAGCATAAACAAGAATTTATAGAACAAACCTGAGAAATATTTTCACAGTTCTTAATTTTTTCAGATGCCAATGAAGAACCTGAATGAATATGGTCTATCAGAGAGGAAACTGTTTCTTCAACAGCCATCTTATCACAGTGATTCTCCTCTTTGAGAACGTAGTTTTTATTATTGCGATTAAAATCCATATCAGAAACAGATACTTTGTCAGAATCAATATTCTGATTATTTTCCCACATTCTACTTGATATAACATCATTGGGTATTCTTAAAAAGTTTGAAGATGATTCAGTCTAAAAAAAATTAATATTATATTTTAAATTCCACATAGTATCTAATTTTCAATCAAATATGATCAATGAAAAATGTATGACTACACTTTTAAAAATGAATTAAAAATAAACAAAGATTTCGATCTATGATGTTTTCTGTTCCATAAAGAAAATATTAAAAGTTTCTGCTAATGAAATGCAAATTAGATGGTGCAAAATGTCCCCGTTTTGCAAAATGTTCATTTAAAAATGGCATACTACCAAGAATAAGTGCAAGTTGGAACATGGTTTATCGAATTTAAATCTGCAACACATGTGGAACATAAACTTCAAGCTACTATAAATGAAATCCACCTTCACGATCCACAATTTATAAATAGCAAAAAAAATTGATGACGATAAAAAGAGTAATGTCAGAAACAAAATCTGGTCGCCCTAGCAGAATCTGAGATGAATTACTCATATTGGCTTAATGTGTTGTGTGCGACTACTAGTATGCACATTTAAATCGTAATGGGAAAAAATCTTTAAGTGCTTTCTTTATGGAGCACAAAAAACCCATAAGCGAAAGTGTAGTCATACTTCTCGGGACAACAAGGTTTGAATGTAAGCTGAATTTTTCTTTGTATTCACATATATGTCAGTAAAATAAAAAAAAATGGCCCCATTATTTGTTAAAACAAAAAAAGAGAAATGAAAATTTTAAAACAGAAATAAATATGACTTTATTTTTTAGATTTATACACTCAAACTATTCAAGAAAGCATTTTTAACATGCATGTTAATTAATTTTAACATAATTTTTGTTCCTAGAATAATAAACAAACATCTTGAATGTAATACATGAATTTATAATTATAAGCCCTTATTCCAAAATGAAAGGCTTAACATTACTTACTTGACTGACAAGGTGTCGAGCACATCTAGCAGTCAAAAGACAATTAAGAACACTTTTTAAGCCATGTTTCAAGTACTCTCTAATAGCTTTTTTCCAAAGAGGAGTGGTTTCAATTGTGCATTCAATACATGTATAAACTACTGTTTCAGGCAGACATGAAAGAATTTCATATGCTTCATCTGCAAATACAAAGATAATTATTTGAATCAGTTCAATTATAAAGGCAACTTAATAGTTAAGTAATGTACTAATATATTGAAAAATTATACAGTAAAGCTCTCAAAGTTCAATTTACCTGTTATATTATCACAAATTGCATGGACCCATCTGCTACATTTGTAACATTGAACCATCTATAACAATAAAATTATATAAAAATTTATATAGTAAAGGTATTTGAATCACAAAAACTGAATACATACACCTATACTGACGAAAAACCTACAAATAAAAGTGTAAAAACATTTCAACCCTAAATTTTAAAGTAAATTTTTAAATGTGTTTCTATTAAAAATTAACTTTTGCAACATTTCAGTAAAATTAAATAGTTTTACTCTACAGTAAAATTAGTAACTAAAAGAATAAAATATTTGCATAAAACATAAAATGTACCTTTCTTACAAATATTATTTACTTTATTTTATGTGAGGTTTAAAAAATAATTATTCTTAAAATAATTGCAATCGCTTGTTAGTTGAATTTTAACACTACAAATTCATTTTATGTTTCCAGTAATAAAATTTTCCTATTTTTTTTTCTTAACATTTTTCATATCACTAAATACTGTTTCTTAATAGCTTAAATGTATACATCAATTACTTTTTATAAAGGAAAAGGAAAATAAATAACAACTGGACAGTGTCATTTTTATTTTATGTTGATTGCTAAAACTTTTTATAATCATGAAAATAATGCTATGCACATGATAGTTTAATTTTTCTTCGTCTCTCTTTAAGACTGCTTCTTTAAAAAGCTTTTATTATAGTTATTATTAGTTTTGAATGAACTTTATTTTCAATTGTTTCTTTTATACATTTAATGTACTACTGTACTATTATTTTATGGTCAATTGCACAAGTAAGAATCAAAATTTGAAATAATTAAGTGAAATAAGAAAATAACTATTCATGCAATCCTTCCTAAATTAATAATACTTACTTTAGATTCATAATCGTTTTCTTCATAACATTTATGACATACAGGACAGTAATTACCTGAAAAAAATCCCCCAAAAATCAATATAATTTAACATCATAACAGAAATGCAACACTAAAACACAGGAGAGTGAGGGAGAATTCTATTGACATCACACTGTAAAGCAACATGAGAGCTATAGAAAATGGACACAATAATTTTGAACCACGGTGAAGTAACAAGAACAATACATGAGTTGGCGCCCCCTTCTGCAAACATATACAATATCCCAGTAAGAGGACAATGAGCCTTGAAAAATTTAATGTGCATCGGCCCCCTTGAAACAGTGAGTCTTTAGTGGCGTTAGTGAGTGAATATTAACGTTGCACTGTTCAGCAACATGAGGGCCTTGGGTAATGGACCTTGAAATTTTGAACTACGGGGACGACACCTGAGCTGGCACCACTCTCCTAACCGAGTCTTCTTTGGCACAACAGCTCGAACTCATGACATGCCGGCCATGAGTCCGAGACCAAAACCACTAGGTTACCAAGAGGACTGAAACACGAAATAAAATTAATACATATTTATAATTAATCAATTCTCAGATTAAAAATAAATGCTTTAAGGACAGTAAAGTAATCCTTATGATTAAAGCTAATCTACCATAAAAATAACAGAAGCAAATTATTTTGAATAAAAAGTTCTCTATTATAATACATTATTTAAAATATTTACTTTCATCCTGATTAAAATTTTCTTAATATCATAGCTGTTTCATTCTGTTTAGCATACTTTTCATGCTTTAATTTTAAAAAAAAGTTTTAATTTCATATTTTTTGGCACAGTTAAATTAAAAGGAAATAAATCAAAAATTTAATGAACCTAGGTATCGATAACCAAAAACAGAACCAATATAAATATTTTAAAACTAAAATGGCAAGTGAAAATTATCTATTATGGAACAATCCTTATTCTAAAATTACAATTTCAAATATCTTACGTAGCCAAAAGGTTATAGTCGGAAACTAGTAGCCAGTGTTATTGAGAAATTTTTCGCAAAAATATTACTTTCAGTAAAAATCTGAAGTTGACTTTGATTCTAATAACTGAATAGTAAATAGTAATAATAGAAAAATAAGTCTTAGACTTAATGACTGAAAATATAGTGTCTTTGCAATTATTCAGATTAGAAATAATGTTATTTGAATAGGGACACACTGGGTGGCTGTGGTAGCTAAGTGGTTATGGTTGCAAAAGCATGGCTTGTGTTCTTGAGTCCTCGTGCTCTCAAAGATCCATGGTGTGAAAAGGTTGGTGTACATTAAATCTGTGGAGGCACAGAGTCCTCATGTTGGTGTGGAATTCTGGCAAGTTGGGTGGCAGCTCAGGTGTTCTCTTAGTTAACAGCCCTTATGCAACTTTAAAGAGTAATATTAATTAAAAATATCAATCACCATAACATCTTACATATATGCAAAAACAAACAGATTTAACACAGTTTAGTTCAGACTTGTTTTTCATGTTTATACAATGTTAATCCCACCCTCTACAGTTAATGCTGTTGTTTTTTGAAGAAATACCTAACAGTTATACTATTAGTCAATAATAAGTCTATAATTACATACTTTTCAAATCAATAAATGCTGTATAAAATTGATTAACAGCATCATCCTCCATTCAAGTTGGTTCCATTAAAATACATCACGGATAGAAATTTTAAAAGAATACAATCTACACACATTCTAAGTATATATTTAACTCTTACAAGAAGCAAAACACTTTCTAAATTATTATTGGTTGCAATGTATTCTAAATTTATGTTTTGATATAAAGTATAACAGTGATATATGGGGGTCATTGCAATTCTAGCATTGAAATAAACTACATAAATGGAAAATTACTGGATTTACAAATTCAAGATACATATCTTGAGATAAGTATTTTCTTAATGATGTCTGCTCATTGCTCCTTAGAGCTACAGTGCCTAGTAGTTCAATAAATAAAAAAAAATGCCCCAGTATTTGGGAAAGTAGCAAAAAAAAATGTCTTTCCAAGCAAGAAAAAAAAGACATGCCTTCAAGTCAATGAAGCATATAAACACAATCAGGAGAATCAATAAGTCTAAATCTAAAAAGGCGAGCCTGTATACAAGTTCAAAAAGTATCTGACCTTGAATTTTCCTGCACACAGAGTTTCTAAAGCAGTGCCACTGTGCACAGTGGGGAGTTGACAGCTTAATCCACATGCTTAATTTTTTTGCTTTTCTACCAGTCATTCCCTGTAGTCAGCCGAGTCAGTTGCTGTTATACGTATTAGGATTTTAATTTTTTTAAAGATGACTAAATGACTTGTGCAGGGGTACTGCACCATTTTTTTTTTGTCAAAAGCTTAGTGGTTTTCTAAGTGAAACAATTTGTAAGATTCAGCAAGTGTTTGAAAATTATGTTATGGGGATCACAATTAAGGAGGGATTTATCCAATTCAAAAGTGGCCGCACGTCAGTAGAAAGTGATCAGCATTCTGAGAGATCACAAACAGCTCAAAATGCAGCTATTGTTGAAAAGGTGGAAAATCTGATAGTGCAAGATCATCATTTGATTGTACAAGAGACTGCTGAATAAGTTGAGATCAACACAGGCGTGATCATGCTCAGAGCAAGCGGAAAATTTGGTCCCAAGCCTCTGTTGGTGAAACAGAAAAAATGCTGACTTGCAGTTTCACAGGACCTACTGGACACTATCAACGCTGAACCTAGCTTCTTGCAACATTTGGCTGTTTCCAAAAATGAAAAAGGGATTGAAAGGATCCTGTGTTCAGAGTAGAGATGATATAAAGCAAAACACGACAGGGGAATTGAGTATCATTCCAAACGAAGCCTTCCAGAAGTGTTTTCGGCAACAGAAGGAATGCTGGGCTAAGTGTATGGTGAAAGGGGCCTACTTGGAATTTGACGAGGATCCTAATCCCACAAAGATATTTTTTGAGCAGATCTTGTATAATAATGCTCAGTCATAAATCTGAAACAGGCCTCACCAACAGTTTTTGGAAAGGGACACAGATCTGTCAATTTATAAGAGAAGACCAATTCTTGCCAGTGGCAACATCCCAGCAATGACTAAGTCTGACTAAATAGATGTGTTCTTAAAAAATCCATTTAATGTTTCAAAGAATACTTGTGTCAGAACCAAAACCCTCTTTAGCAAGCATATCTACCAGCTCATAATAAGAAACATCACAATGGCTGGGAATCCATTGAAAGAAGATTTCCCTTCCTGACTTAATCAGTAGTTTGAACTCAGAAGATTCAAGATCAACATTACAACCTATGATTATATGCATGGTAGCTCAAAAATCCACAAATAAAGCATTTTTCTGACTGGTAATATTTTCATGACTCTGAGGGCAGTCAAAATTGCATGGAACTCAGTATCAAAATTATCAACAAGCAACTGCCTTCTCTAGCTGAAAATTGTTTAAGAACACAACAGTACCCACCCTGTCAACTAGTATAAATATGGGTCCTGAGAGCTAAATAGGATAATGATCATAAACAGTAGCCAATGCTATAGTTCTAAGCTCTATAAGGAGAGAAAAATTCTTTGAAATGGGAACAACCAAGTTCAAAGCTGCTTTTGCACAATACAAAAAATCCTGGCAAAGTCTAGAATGTCACCCTAGTCTGACAATTAGGGGTAGACCCTACTTTACTTGCAAATTGTTCGATCATTATTAGAAAAACATTATGCCTTTAATCCATGCTGAGATTATTGATATAACCAATTATGTTTTAGGAGGAACATAATTAAGCCAAGAAGTACACTTACTAAGTCTTTTACTCATATTCAAGGCAGCCATCAGGCAGTGATCAATCAGTCTAGTGGTATAAGCCAATTTGCAGCTCCTTGGTTGAGGTAAGTATGCACTGATAAATTTTCAAATGCAAGGAAACATTAAATTGTTTGAAAGTAAATATGGCTTTTTATTTCAGCTTTTCACCTATCAAAACATTTACAACCAACTCTTTTTTTCTACACTGTGTTTCTTAGAAAACCAAGCAAAAAAAAATATCATGTAAAAAAATACATGCAACATGTAGTAAACCTGGGGATATGTCTCACAATTTAAAAAATCACGCAAGATGAAAAATCTCTCAATATTTTCCCGTAAAACCGTGCAAAAAAAAGGCAATAATAAAAATCAAGTTACAATTGCTGTTACAAAAAAAATATATTAAAATTAGCGTACAGTGAAAATTTAGTCTATTAGTACACACAACATATAAAAATTCAGATTGAAATTAGGAATAAAACTACTAACTAACAACTATTCATAGCTACTTGATAACAAGCATGCCCATTTATTATGAACTGGATCAAAAAGCACAACTGTCAGTTTGGATTCAAAAGAAAAATTTTGTTTCTTATTAACAGCTTATGTTGGGTTTTTTTGTTGGTACAAAGTGTTATTAGAGGCCGTCTTTTTGGTTTCTCAAGTTGATTATATAATTCTTGATACACAAGATTAACGTACAAATTTTAATGTATTCTCTCCTTCAGGATAATTTAATGTTCACCCTATATGAAGAAAATGTTGCTCCATACTAGCAGCAAATTTCAAGCCCTCGTGAATTAAATCAGCTCTTAATAACTCTGACAGAACTGTCATAAACTCGTTCAAATCGTCCTCAGCCAAAGGGCACTAAACCACAAGTTTTTTTTTTGGAATTTGTGCAAAAAAGGGGGAGGGGGGAATTGTGTTCCATTTTATTTCAAAATCACGTAAAAAAAGAGTTGGGTGCATTAAAATTTTTGTATTCAGTTTTATTTGATTACTTTAATTTTATAAGATAGTCATAGTAAAAAAAATACCCACAAAAAGACATAGCATCAATTTAAAATTTTAGGTAGAAGATAATGTGAAAATTGAGAAATGGCAAGGAATTTTAAGACACAATTCCATAAAAAATAGAGCAGATTTTTTTTTTACACTTAGCACGACATATCAAATATGTTCTCTTCTCTAATATGTGAAACCTCTGAATTTATAGACGCAGTTTGGGACTTATAATTGACGTATAGTCCACTTCAAAACAACTTAAGTTTCGGAATCAATGAAGAATATTTAAGTTAGGGAATGGGAAAATAGAAACTATTTATTCAAATCTAAGCCACATTTTTTCCCCCAACGTTAATGCTGCTGAAAATCATGTGCGGCTTAGATTCGAAGGCAGAAAAATTTGCTGGATAAGGGGAATTGAACATGATACTCTGACGATTAGATTTAAAAGGTTTTAATACTGGCAAAATAAATTGATCATTCACTTATTAGTTCCCATTAAAACAAATTTTAAACTATATATTATTTTTTCACAAAAACATGTTGAAAATCTGGGGTGTGACTCAGATTCGAATAATTACAGTATATTTTCACTAATTTCAGGGATTGAACTCAAGAATGCATCACTCACTAAGTATTTGTTTAAAAATTATTCTTCATTCAAGAAAAATAATTTAAAGTACATAATATACTTTGATTGCAAAGGTAAAAATTAAATTAAGGAAAATTTTCTTGCATAACAGATAAAAGTAATTTTTTAATGTATCTAGAAATTCCTGCAACAGTTTTATCATAAAGTATTCTGAAATATAATGAAAAATTAACAAAATATGTTGATTCCACATATTTTGCTTAAGTGCTGCTTCACGAGTGTCAATTCAGTTTAATGATGTTCAAAATGGATTTTCAATTATAACTACGAATGGAACTTTTAATAGGGCATATTAAGAAACATTTAATAATTCTTAAAACCACAGTATTTCTGTATTACAAGCAAAGAAATGCACACACATACTATACAATTAAAAATATGCCAGACATCTCTTGAAATAATAGATTCAATCAGTGATGTTGAATTGCTAACCCCACACAAGTATAACAGAAATAAGATGGTTCACAATTGTTACATCATCACACAGCTAGAAAAGTAAAATAAGAGCCAAATGATTTTGAATGTGGTGAAGGGATCAGTTCTCACCACTGACAGTTTTAAGTTGAGAGTGTTTTATTCTCACACTAAATGAGGCATAGAGCATGTGATTGCAACCACAATTTGGTATAAACCACAGAATACTGAAGAGAGTTGTGAAAGCCAATAACATGGATTCAATCATAATTTTTTTTTTAAAGAGATTCAACAGGTTTCTAGATGCAATATCAGCATGTCTTATAAACCAAACAATGTCTTACTACAACAAATGCCAAGTCACCAACAGCAGTACAAAAGTTGATAACACTAGTAATCTGTAGTGGCACCGTGTGTTATGGTAAATATTAAATCAAGGAATATTGTCACGAAGATTCTTGGAGCAGAACAGGTAGCAATACAACAGTTGAATACAGCAATGAGAATTTATTGAATGCAAGCGTGATCTACTAGATCGTACCACCAGACGAACTAAACTCCAGCTCGAGGGAAGCAGCTTATATATGATACAGTGGTGACATCTAGAATATTCTGGAAGTATTTAAATTAACATATGCTGCAACTCTCTGGAAAATTAAAGAGAGTCAACTTCAATCAAATTAAAAAACTGGCGAGTAGCAGTTGGTAGGTTTTGAACCAGAGACCAGCAGTTCCACAGGCAGCGGCTCTACCTCTAGACCACTCATTCGTTGAACTGTTTACGAAATATGGCATTATTATCTAGCAATAAAGTATACAAATTAGTTGATGAACGTGTTGAAACTGACTACATTGCTGCAAAAGAAAGAAGCCTATCTCAATAATTCCATACTGCCTACATTGCAGCAACAGTTTGGAGAAAGTTCATTCTTGTTTCAAAAGGATCATGCTCCTGTCCATCACAGAGCCTAGGGTATTCAAAAATTGGGACTCACCAGCTCAAAGCCCATATTTGAATCCATAGAACATCAAAGGGATGAATTAGAACATTGAATGCTAGCTAAAGGACAATGCCAAAAATGTTGGTAAGAGCTGGACAGTGTTCTGCAAGAATGGTGGGCAATTTCATTTGCCGCCTTCCAAAATTCAAAGGATTACCTTCTCCACAGAATAGCAACTGTCATTGCAGCAATAGGTGGCTCAAGCTCAAACTAATTTTTTCATCAGTAGAAAAAGCAATATTCAAGCGTCTAGATATTTTTTTTATCACAGTGCGAGTTCCTGTATACATTTTGTGAGTATCTAATATACCATACTAATTTTTTCATCTGTAGAAAAAGCAATATTTAGGCGTCTAGATATTTTTTTTATCATAGCGCGAGTTTCTGTATACATTTTGTGAGTATATAATTTGAAATTGGGAAACTTCAAAATCAACTCATTCCTCCGTGTTTAATTTATAGTCTATCGATTTAACTTTGCAAGCCAATAGTAAAAAAATGCTATTAAACTCTACAAATAAAAAGTTTTTAGTAGTTAAAAAATTTAAACATAATTTAATATTTATTCAGTATTTAAGTTACCAGTAAATATATAGTCAAGTCAATTTTAAATAAAGCAGGTTACAATATAACTATGCTTTCCAATATGCCTTTAACATTGTAAAAGAGCACCAATGAATGTTATGTATTTCATACATGAATTCAATAAAAATAGATCTTTGATAATTACTATAACTGTCTTGTGTTATATATATAAATGTCTTTCTTTATAATATCTAGATTATTGATAATTTAATTTAAATTACTATGCAGACAAAAATCTCCTAAAAAAATAGACTTACTAATCAAATAAAAGGTGGAATTCATAATTTGCTATGTGCATTATTTTAATATTCAGAAAACTCCAAATCTTTTGTCACTTTAAATCAAAAATTGATTGATATCACTATAAATCTAATACTTATGTTTACAACTCAAAATATACTAATCTATACAAATAAATAAAATTGAAGTGTCTGTTTGTAATTTCAAATTAGCAGCTTTTTACTTAATGCACTAAAAGTATATACGGTACTCATAACAAAAAACCAATTTTTAAAGTTTTTGTCTGTCTGTCTGTTTGTTCCGGCTAATCTCGGAAACGGCTGGTGCGATTTTAAAAATTCTTTCACTAATGGAAAGCTACATTAATGGGGAGTAACATAGGCTATATTTTACTCCTGTATTCTTACGGGAACGTGAAACTGAATGCCAAGATGAACGCCAAGCTGAGCTAATGAAGTCGTTGTTTTGGTTACTGGCGACCGATGCTCTTCATGAGACATAACAGTGTTACGCGCACATGATAATACGCTGACATGTGCCATAATTTTTTTTTATGATAGTTATCTCACTGTTCAGTTAAGTAGAGCATCGGCTGTTTCGTATGCACTTTTAAAAATAATAAATCAAGGCTTCATAAGCAAAAAGCAATGCAAGAAACAAAAAATTGATAAGTTTTACGGTTAGTTTTAATCCTTTCTTTTTTTTTTTACATTTTTAGTCACATTTAAACAATAGTTATTATTTGCTTAATATTTATATTGTAATCGAAGAATAATATTTTTCAAGGTATCTTTCATTTTTCTACCTCTCTGTTTTTCTTAATTCAAATTGTTCTTAATTTCTTAATTGTGAGTTTCTTTAATGTGGCGTTGCAGGGGCTCAAGTGGCGTTATAGATAATTATCCCCATTTTTAAACTATTAGACGTACAGTCTTGAAATTTGATAAGCAGATTCCTTTCGTAAAGTAGAGAACCGCTACAAAATGGGTTTCGCGAATATGAACTACTAAGTTTAATTTCGGGAGATTAAGAGGCGTAATTGATAAATATTTCCATTTTAAACTATTTGATCATCCTGCTTGAAAATTGGTAGGCATGTTCCTTTCATGGAATAGAATTCCTCTAACAAAGAGTAAAACGAAAATTGACCCTCAAGGAGGGTTGCGAGGGGTCAAGAGGAGTTACAGAAAAAAATTCCTGTTTTTAATTGTTAGACCCATATAATTGAAATTTGTTAAGCATGTTTCTTTTGTTGAATAGGGATCCACTAAGAATGTATTTTAAGCAAATCAAGTTCTGGGGGGGGGGGGGGTTCCGGGGATTACTGGGACGTATTGACAAAAAAAATTACTTTTTTCGAGCTACAAGGACTATAATAATGAAATTTGGTTTGCATTTTTCTTTTGTTGAATTGAAATCCTCTAAGAGCGGTTACTTTGGAAAACGGATCTCAACGGGATTACGGGGATATTGATAGTAAAACTTCTTTTTTTCTGTTAAATTTAGACTTGAAATTTAGCTTGCATGTTCAATTTACGGAGTAGAGATCCACCGAAAATTGGTTTTGCGGGAATCCACTTGGTTTTTGGGTTACGAAAGAGCAATGCTTCAATTTTAGAGATTTTTAGAAAACACAAATTAGATGAGTTCTGCCCCTTTTTTTTATCAACAGGCGACAGTTACAGGTATAAGTATATTTTTCAATACAATCGAATTCTTAATATGCTAGGACTTAGATAATCAATAATTTATACATATATATAAGCAGTAAAAATTTATAAAACATCATGAAATTCCCAGCGAAGCGGGCGGGTAACAGCTAGTGGAAACATAAAAGAACTATAAAGATATTCATTTAAGAGAATCAATCACTATCTAATAAATGTAGCATTAAAATCAAATCTTAGAACTGAAAGCTTCTAGAGATTTTTGAAGTTCTATAAAACTCTCTTATGTATTAAAATTTTTTTTAAATTACTAGATAAATATTTTATCTATTTAGAATACCTCCAAAAAGTAATTTAAATCGGAAGTGAATAACAAACAATATTAAAAATTCTAATAAAGCTCTTTAAGATGCTGATTACCACTTTTAAGGAAAGTTCCTAAATATATGTAAGGTTTTCACTGGAATAACATGTTACTCATCTTTATCTGGTTGTAGTCATTTAATGGATTAATGAGATGTTTTTTTATTTTAATTTTATGTTTTATCAATTTTATACTTCCAAGTGACAACGTGAATAGCAGCAACGCAAACACACATGGACATTAGACAAAAGCCTTCTTTTTACATTCCACAGATCTTAACTTTTATATCTTTCTCAACCAGAAGCTTGAGTAATCATATGATTTATGCTAGTTAATACAACAAATAGGCAGTATCAGTAGCTGATGGAATATTGCATTATCTTGCACTAAAATGTGTCACTTTCTAATGAAATAAAATAAAGGTTAAAATATTTTCTGTCAGGCAGGTAAACTAAAATAACTATCAAATGTCTTGGAGGGTTCAAGAAACCATCATAAATCAAATCTCTATAGAAAATTTAAATGGAGAATTATTACGCACACACTAACATTTCCATCACAAAATGGAAGATTGCTCAATACATATAATTTGTAAATTACATTAATAAATTTGGGAAAAATCTAATGTACTTCATGTCCTTTAAAAACCAGGAGAAAAAGAGAAAAAAAAGTACAAATAGATTCATGCTATTTTTTTAGAAAAACTTTATATTATTTGAAATCATTATATCTGTCAGTTCTTCACTTAAAAATTATTTTTAAGGACAGTTTTGGAGATATAACAAAGAAAATGGTAAACTATTTTATCTCAAACCATGATTTGCTAAGAAACACTAAATATTTTCTAGTTGTTTTAATAATAATAATAATAATAAAGTATATATATAAAGTTTTATTTTCATAAATCTATAATAAACATATTTATTACATTTATATTATTTATGTGCATCATAATTATAACTTTTATAAGTCTAAAAAAAAAAGAAATTTTTTGACAATACCCGAAGCACTTTTAGAAGTCATTTTAAATGGTATACCAGTTTAAAAATTAAAATTTTAAAAGTACATTAATGTGAGGAAAAAGATCACATATTTAAATATCATTCAGATTTGAAGAGCATGTAATTAGAATTTTAAATGAACCAATGAATCATTTTCTAAAATAAGTAAACAAAAAATACAATAATAGAGATAAAAGCTCCTCTATGATATTTTCAAAATTTTTTTATTAATTTAATGATGCACAGTTAAAATTTTTGCTATTTATAAGTAAATGAGGGATTTTAAACTGTCATACATTGCTCTTACCTTTCAATTTAATCATCCGTCGCCACAATAAAGTCAAATTTATTTCCATTATCACAAATAAGCAATCAGCAAATTTTTTTGTAATTTCAAATTTATTTAAATGTTGATTTTATGGTTTTTTTAAAGGAGAAACATGGGAAGTAAACAAATGCAAAGCTTAGAGAACTAAAGGAGAGAAATAACTCAGAAAGTATGATTTAAAAAATAAAATTTAACAAATCTTAACAAGTTTAAATATATAGAATTTCTAAAAAGATCTAGGCAACTTTCAGAAATTTTAAGGAATATGAGTTTATAATGGTGTTCAGTAGTGTAAGCAAACATGATATTAGTGAAAAGTTTTATTAACATTATCAAGCCACTAATACATATGCATGAGTTACATTGTATAATAAAACATTGAATGTCTTGTAAAGCAATTAAAAAGTGGTAGCATGTTAACAAAACTTTTCATTGTTTTAGCACTAATTAATTATAACTTTTTTCTCTTTTATTTTATATGTTCTGTAATGTTCAGAAATAAAGTTAAACACAGGTCGAAAACTGACAATTTATTTCATATATTTGAAACAAAATTTACATTATTAACATCTTCAAAACATGCTTATACACAATAAAGCTACAAAACAATGTGAACGGTCAAAATTTTGTTGACATGCTACAAAAGTTCTTTTGTGCTTCTGTAGGTGAAAAAGCCATGATGTCGAAGAAGAAGAATAAGTTTGTAAAGAAATATAAACTGTGCAGAGAAGCAGATAAGAACGAACTTTTTATTTACTTAAAAGCACTCTATACCTTTGTCAGTTAACTTTGCACAAGGTTGACATAGAAGTAAATCAAAGTTCCATAAAACACCAGCGCCAACAGCTGGTGAAGTTGTTCCACAACTTTTGCATTTAACACATTTTGGACACATCTGAAAATTTAATAATTATTAATTATCTTTTTTGCTTATCACAGAAAAAAAAATTAAATATATACAGTTGTTAAAAAAGAAGCATAAAAAAGGTACTGTATATACAAGGATAATGTCACAATTGATAAAAATAAAATTAGACCTCTATTTAACAAAATTTAAATTTCGGGAGGGGGAATTTGGTACATGGAAAATTTGTTAAATATTCATATTAATATACTTTAGAAACCACACAAAACAAATTTTAAATTCCCAAACACTGTATATTATTTTTAAAAAAAAGGGGGGGGGATACTATCTAAGAATACACTTGATTTCTAACTTTAAAAAGTAATTTATATTAAAATTAATGAATTTGAATAACATTTTCTCATTAAGTTATTTTATAACCAGTAATTTTTTTTGTTTGAAAAATTACGGTAATTCCATTGCTTTAGGCAAATTAGGAACCAGGTAAAATCAGTTCAAGGTCATTGATCATCATAAAATGTGCTAAGAGAAAAATGTCCTGAAATATTCTAAGAATAGAGTGGGGGGGGGGGGAGAAATCAAACCACAAGCGAAAATATTTATTTAATAGAAAATGTACTTCGCTGTTTGGAGATTATTTTACGAAGAAAATGGTAAAATGTCCTTGGTTCCAGAAAAAAATTTGCAAAACAGAGGTTCGTTATATGGAGGTTTGACTGTATATGCAATTTAAATGAGTTTAGCATTTGATATTTGATAAATGTAATATGCATATCAGACTGTTGAAATATTTTTGTAATTGTAAATATATACATTATATATCAAAACTGAAGTTCTAAAAAAAAATGCAAAAGGAAATTATAAATTTCAAATTCATTCCTAACATTTCTTGAGAAATATATCTTGCCTTTTTAAAATGACAGCATAACATTTACAATATTTCTTGCCCTAAAAAGGCTTTAAGAATTTAATAGCATTAATATTTAAAATAAATATATTTGGAGGTATATTTTCCATTCAAAAGGCAAATAATTAATGGACCTTCCCCAATAGTTTTCAAAGGAACAATGTTTTATTACTTTTTATGCTCTTGCATACTTATACTTACTTAGCAAATACAATTAAATTCTTAAAACACAATCAGATACAACTTAAATTATTTTATTTGCAACCTTACAATATATACTAATAAATAAGGAAAAAGAAATATAACTAAAAAAAAAAAAAAGAACAAAATAAAATAAATTTACCCTTAAATCAAAGTTTATAAGGTAATAAAAAGAAAAACATCAGTTTAAAATGAACTTTTAAACTGAGTATCTCTTACTTTCTAT
Organism: Trichonephila clavata; assembly: GCA_019973975.1. Classification (NCBI taxonomy): domain Eukaryota; kingdom Metazoa; phylum Arthropoda; class Arachnida; order Araneae; family Nephilidae; genus Trichonephila; species Trichonephila clavata. The sequence continues at coordinate 34,051 of BMAO01005516.1, read as the reverse complement.
TTTAATGAAATACAAAAACTATTTTGCTTACAATTAAATATTTATCCCAATTAAGAAATGAATTTTTTGAAACAAGTTACTATAACACACAACTCCTATCTTGATCAGGAAGAGAAAATATGTTATATTTATTTTTAAAATATAAGATAATGAAAATATTAAAAACATCTATTATTTTTAAGAAGTCTTTGGTAAACATCACAACTTTTTTCTATGAGCAACTTCAAAGATTAAAAAATATCTTCCAATAAATTATTTTTCAAAATTTAGCTATTATAAAATTATTTTAAATGTTTAAATTTTTTTTCTTTTTCATATTTTAGGTCTCTGTTTTCTGCAAACATTCACATAGATGAAAAGTTCAAAATATTTATCACAAGACAAAAAGTTTAGATGAAAACAGTAAAAAAAATTACTTTCCACATTAAGCATTCGTTCAGAAATTTTCTATTAATTAGGGTGGGGAGGGGGGGGGACGTTTCTTCATCACAAAAATATTTCAAAAGTTATCAGTTGAAAAGGATCAATATTTACTATGTGGGAAGATAGCCCTCTCTCTCTTTTTTAAGTGACTATAAAATATGAGAACAGAGGGGAATAACTCTTAGCTTACCCAAATTTTCTTTTTTCTGGAAGGTTTTGTAGGATAATGAGGAGATAAGCATTCTGCATGGTATGTACACTGACATTTTCTGCATTTTAATAACTAGAGAAGAAAAAAAATTTTAAAAAATTCACAACTTATATTTTGTATTATTTAATTCTATATAAAAAGAAAATGCTTACGTAATTTCTAATATTTTAAAAAAGCTATCTATTTTTGTTATAATCAAAGCAACACAAGCAGGGAAAAAAAAATTAGGCTCAAAGTAGTTTTAGCTACTCTTTTAAAAAACATTTTCAGATATAAGTGAAATTGGGAGAAGAGTCACATGTATGAATTTAGTTTAAATTAATTTTCAGCTTGCTCAATGATTTACAGTTATATAGTTACTCAATTACACTATTTAAGTATGGAAATATTCTTTTTGTCAACATAATACATTGATTAACATATTAAGTGCTACATCAGTCACGTATTACAGACACTAAACATTTTACATTGTCCATGTTAGTGATTTGGAGATTTAACAAGTTTATAAGAAAAAATTAGGTCTTTATTTTCCATCACTCAACATTGAGTAATATTACGATTGGATTAGAAAACCATTCATTGAAATTCTTAAGTGATTTGGATTTAATATCGACAGAACTGGTAGCAATATCCACTGATCGTGGATAGACAATAAAACAAAGAATTCTCAGAACAAGCTTTTAACATTATATAAGTTTTTAATATCTGTTTACGCAAATTAGGATTTTCTGTTTTTAGTACAAGCACCAAAAGAGAAAAATTCAATTTATTAATGAGGAAATGAGTCTGCATTTCAAACATTTATGAAATCACTAGGACGCATTAAGCTCATGTTTTTCACAACACAAAAATGAATAAACTTGATACAATTGCACCAGGATCTACTGAATTTGTGATATCAAAGATGTATCTCTATAAAACATATTAAAATATAACTTTGTCACTTTTTATTTTTTAACCCCTTTTAATGAATTCTAAAAGGTATGATTCAAAAACATTTTTTAATGTCAAAATAAATTTAGTCATATTTATTACCACATAAGTCTATTTGGACTAACTGATTCGATTATTAGAATGATTTTAAATATGCAGATTTCAAAAAGTTTGAGAGCCCCAAATGAGCTACACAATGGAAATTATATATAAAAATTATACTACTATAATAACATTATTAATACAAATACTGAAGGTATTGTAGCTAAAATATAAGGGTGACTCACAGTATAAAGCAATAAATTTTTTATGCCTTTAACATTAAATTTTCTCACAAAATTTGAATTCACTAATTTAAATTTACATTAAAATAACAAAATATAACACTAGTATCTCACCAGTACCTAAAGCAGTTAATTTTTGCTTAATAAGTAATTTACAAAACAAGCACAAGCATCAATTTGAAGCCACACTAGCAGTATTAAGTAAATTTTTTTACAGGAAACTAAATTATAATTCCAAAAATAAGTTGTTTTTAAAAGCATACATATTTGTACAAGTTCTTAAAATTTAATTACTTTTTGATTAACTTAAAATTTTTTAAAAGCTTTTAAGTGATGTTCTGAGATTCTTTTTAGGTGACAATTCCAATGGTTTAAAGATAATTCAAGAACAACATTAAAATTACAACAGCTGCTGGTAAAAAGGAAGTGGCTACTTTTGAATCAGTTACCACTTATATTAAGTTTCTAAACATATCGATTATGCCTTTCCAAAACATCGATTTCTCAAAACAAAATTGAATCTGAACATAAACTCTTTTGAAGTAAAATGCTCTTGAAAGCAATTTAATCCCATTTTCTTCCATTGTAGGTATATTTCCAAATCTCATTTTTAGAAATTTATATGAAACACAGAAAAAGATGAGAGGAAAAATATATATTAAGCAACAGAAACATAACAAATGAGTGTCTACACAGTTTGTCAAACTCAACCAGAAATTATGGTCATAATACTCATGATGCAACAGCATTGACTTATCAAAATTAAGTATATTTTGGTGATTTTCACCCACTAACTAGAAAGATTGTTGCAGCAATACACAAGTAAAGGAAATTTTCTTTCAACTATGGATTCTAATATATTCCCTATTTTATTATGTATATAATACAGTATTTAACTATGACAAATATAAAAACATATCTTACATTATATTTTAATCCACATACTGCACAGCACTGGCATCTTTTACAACACCAATTTTCTAAATTTTCTTCGTGAGGCACATCACCTTCCGCCAGACAAAAAGTATGATATGGTTCACAACATAGAACACAGTATATGAGCTGTGAATTAAAAAAAATTTAGAAGGAAAGAGAAAATATATAATATGCACCTACACATACATTAAAAAAATACCATACCTTCTCTTCTCCAGCACTACCACATAAATAGCAAACAGAGGGAATTGGTATTTGTTGAGAAGATATTAAAGCAAAACCCTGTGTAGAAATCCTCTCAAAATCATAATCTTCCTGCAAAATCAAAATGTTTTTTTAATAATTTTTTTTTTTATATCTTAAGTATTTTTGTGAATAAACATGAACTTATAATATATTTCAATAACAAAATTCTACCTACTTTATTACACACAATCATTTAAATAGTAATATTTACTAGATATTTTTCAAGCATTATACTTAACATTTAAATACTTTTGACAAGTAGTACCACAAAGAGAAAGCTACAAATTTAAGAATGTTTGTTTCATTCACAGTTAATAATGGAATTCAGAAACAACTTTCCTCTGCTCAAAGCAATTAAAAGAAAAATATAAATATTCATAAAGAAAATGAAGCACATATGAAAAAAGTTTCAAATAATATTTTAAACATTAATAATGTTTAAGATTTTATTAATCACAAAATAAAGCAGTGTTCTAGCTGAATTTTGCAGACTGGCACATCCAGTTTTTTATTCAGAATATTGGAAAAGGGGAAAAGGAATTATGGAACAAAATTTCAGACAAACCCAATAATCAGCATAAATGAAGTGTTTTTTCTTTTTACAGTTATCTTCGTCATCATCATCATCTTCATCATCCTCACCATTACTCTCTTGACTGCCTGAACCAGCAGATCCATATTGATCCTAATTAAAAATTCATTTATATGATTATCAGCCACAGATATACAAGGTTTCAAAAATTTAAGACTTTAAATCTAAAAAAGAACAATCCAGAACTTTGATTCTTGACAGCAAAAATTCCTATATCCAATAAATATTTTTCTTATGTTTAATTAAGTAATAAAAAGATTCTTAACACTACAAATATGAGATGTATTTTTACATAATGTGTAAATAGCCTACATCAAACATACTTTTGACAAAAATGAAATATATAAAAAAATTCTTTTGAAATAGGGAGATAATTTTCTTTCATTTGTCAAAAATCTACTAAAGAACAGTAAAAATTAGAAACTAATATTTTATTTATTCTTTAACCTATATTGTCCGTATTGTTACACAGGCCAATATGAAAAATTATAATATTCTTTAAATCAGAACAAAAAAAATCTGAATTAAAACAAGATTGATTTTGCACATAAAATATTAGAATAATTACTTTTTGGACTACCTTCATGAATAAAAATAGCAGTTAACTGCAAATACCCACTTTTTTAAGACTTAAAGGGGGAAAAAAAAAAACAAAATAGGGTACAATTTAAAAAACAAAAACATAGAAAAGCCTTTGTATTACATAAAACCAAAATACAGATCTTTAATGGAAAGATTGATTAACCTCAAGATCAAACTATATACAGGAATACTTTACTTAGTGCGGATCCACTCTCAGCATAGATTTCACAATAATATAAGTAATAAAATTCAATCAATATAGATTGACTCACTATTAAGTTGTTTGGAAAGATTCGGTGTTAAAATAATCCCATTAAATTAATAATGCCAAAATTAACAGTATTAATTAGTCGAGGTCTAGCGTCCTAAGTGCAAGCATATTGTGATGTAGCCGCTCTCTTTTCCCTAATTAACCAGCTGTAATGTAGCCGCTCTCTTTTTCCCTAATTGCTGGGAAAAAGTAGCCCGAATGGGCTCTGACCTCTGTTCCCACGACCATTCCTCAGAATCCGGGAATGGACATAATCCCCGACCTTTGTGGAATTTCGGTTTCCCACGCATCCTTGGCGACGGCGGGACGTTGAGGGGGCACCCAACATTTGGACCAGGAATTTTCCCACGTTGGAGAAGCCGACGAGACAAGGGACAACGGGAGCCGAAAGGAGTGACCGAGAGCAACCTGGACTTTAAAAGGCGCGGGTAAGATTTTGAAGGGAGATGGAGAGAGAACCGCTTAGAGGCCTTTCGAGCGATCTAGCGAGAAACACATGGTCTGCATCTGCGATTATAGTCGACAACGAAGGACTTTGGCTGCTTTACCCTGCATCTGCGATTATAGTCAACAGCGAAGGACTTTTGGCGGCTATTGCCAATTACAGAGACTGTGATATCAATCTCGGAACGAGTGTTCTTAGTTAATCTTTACTCTTAATAAATTTTATATTTATAAGCTGAGTGAAGTCATTACAATATGTACAAATTTGATCGATGAAAGAAGGGGCTCATTCTAGATACAGTCAACATAACTTCAATCAATAGTGAGCCTATTAATTATCTATGTTATTTGATTTATATCATTCCTTAATCAATTCATAGTGAATGAGAGGAAAATTCGCAAACACTGAGAAACTTGACCTCATTTTGAGATTTGATTCAAAAGAGCTGCAGATATTATGCAATGTATTCAAACAAGATTCAGCTTCTTGATTACTAATTTGTCATCAGCACAGAAAAAGAAGGGGAAATCGAAGAAAATATGCAAACAGAAAAAAATTGACAGTGAATAAATTTAAATTATTAAATGCCACTGGAAAAGCAGATTAATAGAAGGAAAAGATTTAAATGGGAAAAAAAGAGCATTTAAAAACAAGGGGGAAATTAGAAAATGATATTCTGTGTTATTGACTGTTGAATGATGTACAGAAGAGTGGAAAGAAAGGATGGGGAAAAAAGAAACTTAGTTGATTTTTAGTTAAAAAACGTTTTTTCTTTAGTAAACATTAAGTAATAAAATATTCTACTACTTTTACTTTGTACCCTTTTACTATCATTAATTTTAGATATATAAATTTTTCATTTCAATAAATCTTGAAAAGAATAAAATACTGCAAAAATGCTTCACTTAGTGTGGTAGTTCCAAGGAAACAATTAACAGCACCAAGAATGATATTCCTGTATATAACAATTCCTATTATAATAGCTTCAATTTCAAACAAATACCTGATCTTTGCTGAAATTAGGTCTCCTCGAATCACTATTTCCTTGACGTGAATTTTGATTTTTAGATCCTGTACTTGCTGGATAAGAAAAACTATCTTCATTATCACCCAGGGCAGCTCCATACATTAAAGAAGGTGCATAACTAGCATTTTTTAGTTCAATAATACTAGATGAATCTTCATATAAAATGGTATCACCCGTTTCTTTATACATAGGTCCATCCATAATATGATTACTGTATAATATTGTTTGCTGTGGAGAAGGTAAACTATTACAAACTAGTTCTTGAAGATTATGTGTGGTTGCGAAACTCACTTCATTAAAACCATGCTCTTGAAAAATATGATTAGTTACAACATTGTTATCAGTACATTCAGATTCTTGAAGAATCACAGGTTCAGAAGCAATACTTTGCATGAAAGACACATTTGAACAACCATCAGCCAAAGCATTATTGTGTGGTATACTTATATTGTCACTACTACTGGTACTTGAGCTACTGCTGGTACTGCTTCGACTGGATGTGCTACTGCTAGTGCTCCCTGAACTACCTGAGCTAGAACTACTGGAAGAAGAGCTGCAGCTAGAGCCACAGCTGCTGCCATCTGGACTAGTAGGTGAACTAGAAGATGAGGAAAGGGATAATCCAATTCCAGATGGACCATCACCCCCAAAGCTTGAATGACCCCCAGATGGTTTGCCTCTATCATTTTCATGTTGAGACGGTTTGGAAGATTTGTCTGAAGCAGACATAATGGGTCGTAAACATCTCCGATACCTAGTAAAAACATCAAAATATGTAATACCCATCGAATTCAATATAAAAATGTAATAAATATTTCTAACAAATCAATGAAGGTTTTTATGAGAACAGATGAAAATTTTTTAAGTATCAATAGTGAGGGATTTATGCTTTTTATGCACAAGGCAAATTTTTAAGGGTTGCCAAACTCTTCGAGGCAGCAAGAAAATTTGAAATCAATTTTGTTTTTTATCAACTGTAAGACCGAATTTTAATGCTTCTGTTCTTGCTTTGGCAACCTCAAGATGTCAATATTAAAAGGGTAGAATTATTTTTTAGAATAATTAATCGTGTAAGTAGTGAAATTTAAAACATTTAACAAATAGATACTAAAATCTTTTTTCATTAAGTAAAGCTTTTATCTATATTGGTGTTAGATTTTTCATTAAGTATTCTAAATTATATGTTTAGTTATTAAACCTATTATCATAAATAAGGGCGCCATCGAACCTAAATCCTTCACTGAATATCAATTGAAATTTTCACCATGATTTTATTAACTGATCAGTGAAAGGTTGGGATATGTTTTGTTACTATATTCACCCAATGATAAAATGATCAAAATATTTAATGCATAAAAGCAGTACAAAAATTTACAAAAAAACCCTGCAAGTAAAAAAATACCAGATGTACGAAAAGTAGAAAGATACAATGCATATTTTAATGTTGCAATCAATATTTCATTATTTAATGCAAAAAGAAATAATATTTGACTTATTTTGAATTGATTGTATTATTTGGAACACTCAATATTTTTTTTAAAAAACACAAACATAAAGAATGTAAAATTATTATTAATATACTTACATGCAAGCCTGTTTAATCAGATTAGGTCCACCAAATTTCTTTTTATCTCTGTAAAATAAAGTATTTTTAATCAAGTAAATTAACAAAGGATAAACAGATATATCATAATTCATAAAAATGTGATACTCTTGACCCACCTTTCATATAAATTTAATATGCAAGAAAAACTAAATAAATTTATTCAAGTTTAAAAAATTCATTTCCACCCCATTTAGACAAAAATTTTATACAAAAACTAATACAACAATGCAAGCCTTGACAATAATAAACATTTTATTTCTGTCATTAATGACTGGTACGACAACTGTTCACTTTATTTCTAACCTTTCAATTTTTTAAATTAGAAGTAAAATTTTTACTATCATCTTTCAATTGGGTAAAATAATAATTAAAAAATACAAATTTTATCACAAACCTCTAAAAACTTTGATCATTAGAAAATTTTTTATTAGTTACAAAAGAAATCATATTTACATATTTTTTTTGCAACATAACAAAAAATAAATTTGGACCCATGCTTTTATTTAAAAAGGTACTGTTTACACACATTCATGTGCAATTTAAATTTAATTTTAGCATTTATGAGTAATTTTCAGAAGGCAAAGAAATATTTTTTGAACAGTTAAATTAAAAATCCTCAAATCAAAATAATTTTTAATTTTAAACTATATGTGATTTTTAATTCATTTCTAATTTAAAACCTGAATAATGAGTTATAATTAATCTCATTAATTTTAACTCACTCATCTACTATTTTTTTTTACTTCTGCAAATTGATTTAATAATTTACATATTTTAAAATTCCATCTCAAATATCCATCACAATCTGACTGTTCAAACATATCAAAAGATAATCCACAAAAATAGATGTTATATATAGATAAGAAAAATATTGCATAATGAAAAATTATATATATAATTATACACATATCCATCAGTTATTAAGATTAAGGAGTTGTTAAGATGAGGGAATTGTAAATATGTGAGATATTTAGTCTTTCATGAAAAACTAAGAATAACTAAATGATTTTTCAAAATATAAGATACAGTCGGACCTCCATTTTGCGAATATCTCTAATTCACGAACTTTTTCTTGGAACCAAGATCTTAATACATATATAGGAAATGAATTCCTATTTAATGAATTTTCCACAAAATTTAACTTTTTTTAGGATTTAGTGACTTTGTTGTTAAATAGAGGTTTCACTGTGCATTAATTTTCAGAAATTTATGTCTCTTAAATACATTATAGTAAAAAGTTTACAAATTCATTTCATTTTTTTTATAAGAAAAATAACCATTTAAGCAATTTATAAAGAAGCTAGACAATTGTACAAATCATTAATCTATTTTAATCAAATGCAATTCAGTATTTTAAAAGAGAAATTTTTTATTAAATAATTCAGTTGTTGAAAATTTTTTTAAAAAATTCTGAATACCGAAATTTTAAATTTTATTGCTAAAAACTAGCAGAAACAATTTATTAAATCAATAGGTGTATTAATTATAACTGAGTACAAATTCCACCATGTGGAAACTTTTGAAAACAATACACAAGCACTAATCAAAATTGCTTATCATAGCTGTTACAAATTTTATTGAATCTGCAAAAATACTATGAGTGGAATGAGGGGAAATGGTAGCAGTTGGCAATATTTCATCTGGAACCAATAATGCTGGTGTGCCCCACAAAACCAAATTTTTAATACAAATTATTCTTATAGTTATAAAAAAATTCAGTAAAAATGACTTAATCTAAAAATAATCACAAGAAATATAAACTTTTTTATGATCTGACTAAACTGAATGCATGACAAGTCCAGAATTTTAAAAACAAATGTTAAATAGACGCAAATTTTAATTCTATTAGTCATTAGGATGCAACTCTACAATAAACTCTATTGTGAGTCTGAGTGCTTAAAATTTCTAATAGTATTAAAATATATTAATTTTTTCAATCTTCAATTCTTCACTATCAAGAACGCTGCCAAATAGAGAAAGCTTTGTGTATCTAGTTTCAAAATTAGCTGATATTTTGATAAATACAAATAAAAATCTACACATTTAAATTAAATGGATTCCAATAAACTATTAACCCTGCTAAATTTTTAAAGGAAAATTGCTTTAAAATAAATTTTTTTAAAAAAAGTTTTTAAATATTCATTTAGATTATAAGAATTGATGTTCAAAACAATGCAATATAGATGTTGTGATATAAAGTCAAAATTCTAAAACTATATTACATTCCTAATTTTTTTTATAAAAAAATGCAAAAGCATATATATATGTTAATTTAAATATATATTTCTACAACTTAGCCAGAAATTACACGTTGTGTGGTAAATTTAAAAACAAGGTTCAAGGCATGTTGTATTTTGCATTCTTTGCAACAAACCGGAGTTGCTTAGTGAATTTTCCCCCAATTTATTGTTTGAGCAAAAAACATCTTGTCTATGAAGCTATCTTTTTATATTGTTAGATGGTATGTGGCTTGAAAAATGATGAGTTGTAGAACTTGGAGCAAAACTAAATCGCATGCTTGATTCGCACAAGTATGTGTAGTCATGTGGATATTTGGGGAAAAGAAAAGGCATAAATAAGTATATTCTTTGTAAACACTGTCATTGTATATCATTTCAAAAACCTTTAGAATAGTTTCACAGATAGCAGCACAACACAAGGTTTCATTCGGCGGAAAGGTATATATACATGCCGGGGCAGTAAACGCATCAGCTGAGCAAGACATACACATATGTCTGCAGCATTTAAGGGGTTAAAAAAGTACATAAGCATTTTATAAAAGACTGACTGCTCAAAGCATTATGTAAAATTTTTCATATCTCTATCTAGAGATAGAAAAGAATTCGATAAATAACCATCATATTGCTGTTACTATCTTTAAAATGATTAATATCACTCTTTTAAAATATATTTCATCAAAAATATGTCCTTTTATTTGTTGAACATTTCTTGCAATCCATACCTAATAAAAATACATGAAGAATATGAGTGAGCAATCTGATCTGCAAACTCTGTAAATATATGAAATTCAATATGAAAACTAATCCTTGTTGACCCAAATCAGATGTTAAGTCTTTAATACTGCATAAATGCAAGCCAACAGATACACAAGATGAATAAATTTTGCTACATTGCAGTCACTTGTGGAAATCGCAGGATAAGCAGCCAGAAAATTTATAAAATTAAAATATTTTATTTAAAAAAATCAATACATTGTAAAAAATTTAAAGCAAGAGCTTAACAATTTTGAAAATAAATAAGTTTAAAAATCTTTCAAAACAAAATTTTACAACAAACATTGGCAATTTTTTTAAAATTAGACATTTGATTGAGCTTTTAAATAGATTAAATATGACATATGTAATATTTTGCCTTTTATAATGATTTATTTCATTCAAAAATAAATTTTTATCATACGATAAGGAAAAAAATTTGACAAATCAAAGTTTTAAAAAAATACTATAACAATTTAAAATGAAATCATACTTGAAGAGCTTTATCAGATGAAATGGAAACAAATAAAATACAGATTTTTGGAAGGTTAAAATGGATATATATCCAAATATTCTTATTCAACAAAAACACAAAATAATTCATGTACTAAGCCTTAATCGTTTAACTTGTGTGTGTCATACAAAGACTATTTAATATAATGTCAACAAATATATATTAAATCTCTTAAAATACTGGTAATACTAAAAAAATATCAGGATAAAAATTCTAAAAATATATAAAAATTTTCAATACATCAAAAGTCAAAAATCACTTATACATTCAAGTTAAAAGCTATTTTTAAAAAAAAGAGAATAACAAAATGACCAAAGATCAATAGTTTTAGATTTACAATACGTCTCTGATTATCGATTAGACCTGTCACCAACAAAAAGGAAATATGGGGGAGTAATTAATTATTACAATTATATTAAATTTATGTAAATTAAAAAAGAGTGCCACATTATTTAAAGTACATCATAGTGTTTTAAAACAAACTATTTCTAAAAATATTGCTGTCTGAATAGTTCAGTCTACACAAAAGCTATGCATATAACTACACTTATAAAAGTTTATATAAAATTAAATAAATATTTTATCAACAGTTTTGTTTTTTCATTATGCTTAGAAAGCTAGTTCTTCCAATTTTAAATTCATTGCTAGAGAATGAGATAAGCATATCATCCTCCATAAAATAAATTATTCATTATAAGAACCCATTAAAATTAAAGAACAGCATTGCTCCACTTTAATTTTTATTAGAATTAAATCTTAAATTTGCAATTATGTCATCAAAATATTGGAATTCCACTTTGAAGATTAAAATGCTGATTAACCCCTTAACTGCCACTGACATATATATGTCTCCCTCAACCAGTGCTTTAAATATCCAGGACATATATATACATCTTTCTGAAGTACAATCTTTTTCTTTGCACTGCTATCAGTAAAACTATTCTGAAGGTTTTGGAATGCAATAGAATGACCTTGACAAAAGTCAGCAAAATATTTACTTATTTCAGAGAAAAATTTGCTTTTTTTGCCTTCTCTTTTTTCATCTAATACAATGCATATGTGTGCTTTTGTGAAAAACAGTGGCACTGACAAGCGAATCACAATTTTTAATCAGCAGTTAAAGGGTTAAAAGCAATAAAGTTTTGTAAAGTTATCTTATGTGTAATAAAAAAGAAGTGCTCAATTTACCAAACTTTCAGTTCATGAACATTTAATTCAAACATGCCTCGATAATATAAATTGCTTCTGTTACATTAGCAATATTATCTGAAAACTTAAGTTATTCAAATTCATTTTAGCAGAAAGAAATGTTTTTATACTTCTGCCTTTAAAATAAAATGATTTCAAACAAGAAATGAGAATTTGAATACACATATAAAAAGGAAAATAAATAAATAACATAGAGCCAACAATCACTTGTAAGGGGAAAAAATACAGACAAATGGTGCAATTTGCACTAGACGGCATATTGAGACAATATATTCATAAATTGCAAATAAGCAATATTGAATTCTTTATATTTAGAAAATATTAAGTTAAAAAAAATCCTTTCTTTTTTATTCCAATGAAAAAATTTTCTTCATTATTAGTAAAAAAAAAAATTTCAAGTCAAATTACTAACAAAATAACATCGCAAATTATCTAATTCTGCTATATTCTTACAAACAACTTTCACTGATTCCTGAAGCTGCATTGATATTGCATGCTTGAAATATATACATTATATTTGTATTGAAATTATCAGAATTTAAAAGTATTTCAAATGCAATAAAACATAGTAAAACACATAAAAAGATGCACAAACCAATAATAAAAACATGTCAGAAACACAGTATACAACTTACAAGCAATAGGCACATTCTCCACAATCTTCAGCAAGGCAACCTTCACACTGTTTACAGCGCATCTTTCTGGATTTTCCAGTCTTTAATGGTCGTTTAGATACCACTTTTGGGGATGTTTTTAAAGAAGTTTTTACAGCACTTTTATAAGAAAATTTCAAGGTTTTTTTCATTTCACTCTTTTTCCCAACTTTTAATGACTTTTTAAAAGAATGTTTATGTAAATGTTTCATACTCTTCTTCATGAGCAATTTCCTTCTTTTCTGCTCTTTATGAATAAGAAGTGATGACTTTTTTAACAAATCTAGATGAACTCGATTTTTAACTTTGACATCTTTGTGAGATTTCTTTTTTGTCTGTTGCTTATTGGTTTTTGTAGGAGACTCTAAAATTTTAGCATCAGATGTTGTAGCAACTGTAAAACAAAAACAAAAAGTTTATTTTAAATATTCAGAACTAAATCACAATTTATTCAACTTTCTAACCATATCATACACTATGTCACAGAACTTTCAATTAAACCTTTGAAATTATACTTGAGTTCTTATTCAACACATGCAAATTACATCAAATAAAAAATACCTTGGCAAATAAAATACTAAAATTCGTAACTACACAGATTGAAATTTATATTACATTCTATTCATATAATATAAACTTTAGTTAGTAGAAAAACATTTATTTATGTTTTACATAATTCAAAAAGTATTTGCTACACAGGTAACAAATAAGTTTTAAAAAATATTTCTTTGATTGTACACTTGTAGCTCACCTCCCCCTTTCTAAATTAAACAGCAAAACAATAAATTCAATCATGAATAAATGAAGCAATTAGAGAAGGTTTAATTCTACTATGAGCAAGAATAAATCAAATGATTTAATTTAAAATAATGAGTGTGTTAAATTAAGTACTGTGCTAGATTTAACTTTTAGAACAGCACAATGGGCTCCAAAAATACAAGCTGGATGAGAGACATAGTTGATTAGGTGCTGACCATGTATGCCCAAGTTTGTGGGTTCGATCCTAGCTCAAGTTGGTGGATTTTCATGATGCAGAAAATCGACAGCATCCATGTCATATGATTATACGGCATGTTAAAGATCCCTAGTGCCTGTACAGCTTGGGAGCTCTCGGGAAAATTAAATAGCTAGTACAATTTCACATCAGAACTCAGGTGCCTCCCACTGGGGAGGAAATTTAATGTCAAAATTAAATTGTGGCAACTGGTATTCACCTATATGGGGCATCACTAACAAGTGATACCAGTTTTCAGGGAATGCATTAGGTCTGCAATGTTAAATACCTATCTGTAGCCCCATTTGAGAGAGAGAGAGAAAAATGGACTATTAGTTTAATAGCATATTCCAGTTGTAAAGGAATTGAACATAATCAACTCAGTATCTCATTCCTACACTATGCGACACTAGTGCTGTATTTAATTTTTTTCCAAAATTTTTTTCGGCATAATTAAAATTTTTTTTATATAGTTTCAGATATTTTTACCAGGAAATTATAACTTAAAAAAAAAAATAGATATACAGTATCATCAACAAATCAGTGCATGTACTTGATGGAAACAGCAGAAAATAAAAATCTAAAATGGTCCAGGAAGAGATCTTCAGATTCTGTTTAAAGAAACTCAAATTATAGATTTTAATCACAAATATGCAATTAGCTTGCCATTAAAGGGGACAAGGGAAAAAAACTCAATATAACACAAAAAAAAGCTATGATCTATGAGCAGACTCAGGAGAAAATTTGACAGTTATTGCATCAAAACCTTAAGGTAATTTTTAAAATAAAGAATTACAATGTTTTCCTAAACTATTAAGACTGTAAGGTTACTTCAAAATTGCACCTTTTTAAATGCATAAGGTAAAATGCAACATTGTATAATCTTAATAATGTATAAGATTACTGTAAATTATATTTGCACTTCGAATTATATGTAACCCAAAGAGTTTTAAAAACTTACTTAGCATTTAAGCAAACTCACTGGAATACATTATAAAATAAATGGCATTTATAGCTACAAATACATTAGTATTTCAAATTAATTGAAAAAATAAATGTTACCTGGATCTGTGTCAGCACTGGCAACTGCAACTTTGGAGATTTTCTCTTCTATCGGTACAGTTTCCAAAATCTTTTGTTTTTCTTCCTGAGGTAAAGCACTTAAATGAAATGATTCTTTAGATTCTGAAGGTTCACGAAAGGTCGCTCTAGGCAATCCCAAAACCACAGCAGCTCTTCTGCATACATGCTTTATTCTAGGTCCTCTAACAGGGCCTTCTTCTACATGCTCTGAAGGCTCTATGTTCTCAACTGTAAATAATATATTAATAAAAAAATTATAGTATATCTCTTCAAGTATATATATATAAAATGTAAATATTTATAAATTAAAGAACATAAAATTAAGGCTAAAGAAAAAAACTAAAATCTATTTTTTCCCCAAAATAAGTATATGATCAGATTATTTTTGAATGAAAGCAAATCTCTAATGCACACTATCTTTATATAATATAATAGAATAAAACAAATTAAGAATTTTTTTGAGATTGAAATAATTCTAACATTAATATTATAAATTTTAGCTTTATTATTCTATATAGAGCAGAACGCATTTTAACATATAGCTAATTTTTGTAAGAATAAATATTTTACTGTATAAAATACCTGTGTTTTTCTTTTCCTTTGATATAATGCTAAATTAATTATTCAACTGAACTTGAAATGTTAAAAAATGGCAGCCATAGAACATTTAAAAATTTTAAGACACAGTACGGTAAATGCTTGTTATAATCATGTATAAACTTAAAATTGAAACAATATTTCTCTCTCAAAATGTGATCTTAATTTGAAATTTACACTAAATACATTATTAAGCAAAAGACAGTTTTAGATTGTGGTAGATAAAATACTTAATATTTATATACAAAGATATTTTTATCAATAGCAGCACTTTATCTTTTAATTTAAGGGGGAACAGCATACATCTTTGAAGGACAACACAGAATTAACACATTCAACACTTCACACAACTTAAGAAATTATGAACATCACACAGATACATATAATGATCTGCACACAAGGAAGGAGGAGAGGGATTTTGAAAAAAAAAAATTTATACCTGAAAGAAGAGGATTATGTGGGGGAATGTCCAAACGTGGTACATATTTTATTAATTGGTCCCTCAAAAGAGCCGATACTGTAAATTTTTCCATACATAATTTTAACCAACATGCTTTACACCTCGAGTTCACTAATCTACGGGATGCAGCGTCTTTAACTCCATCTATAATACAATTTCCTAGAAAAATAAAAGGAAATAATAATTTTCTCTCATTCATTACCAATTTTAACACATAAGTAATTATCACTTATAAATAAAACACATTTTTATAAAGAACAAATAAAAACTGTTTAAAAAAACACCATAATATAATTTTTACTGTTATTTACAAACAAATAAACACAAAGAAAAATACCTTCTTTGGTACAAAAATACTGTTTAGGTGATTTGGCAAAGGCATCGAAGAATTTACTACATGCTGAACAAGATGCTTCATTATGAAGCTTCTCTCCTTGTGTATCTAATTTAGAAAAGCCGCAAACAACACATCCACCAATACTTTTACAGGCAGCAGTAACAGTAGAAGTACCTAAAATGAAAAAGAACATTATTTTGAAATAAAGTAATATAACACTCAATATTTTTATATATTTTGAATGTGAAAAAATGTATTAAAAAAGAAGTTAAATAAGTCAAAATGAATTTTCATTTTTTAAACAAATTTCTAGCAACTACAGGACAACTATGCAACTCAGACCAATTCTCTAACACTTCCCCTCTCCCTCAAAAAATATCAATTTCAATTAATGATTCAATAATTTGAACTCAATTTTATAGGGGAAAACAATGAAATTAGAGAATATAATTCAATTAGGATTACAGAGCTTTGTGATAGCTAATACTGTATATCCAGATTCAAGCAATCAACATGCTACTGTGCAGAGGTGGTTTAACAAAGGAAAGTCACGTAAATGGTAGTAATTACGAGAGAAAGAATACTGAATAAATATCTACTTTAAAGGTTTTTCCAGCAGTTTTTAATAAACATTTAATTACTTATTCTAATCTTTCTTTTAATGTGTCAAAGTATCTCTTATCAACACAATTACATTGACTGATATACCCTTAACCCTTTTACACATTTTTAATTTTTATTTTAGTTCATGCCTTCTTATTGTGATATTTAAAAAATAGTCAACTTTCCATTTAGTCTCCATGATTGCAAAAATAGTTTAAGATTAAATGCATTATTAATCATAGACTATGCTCCAAGCGGCAAACCAAAAAAAATCTCTGAAGAATTTATTTCCATAAATCAATATTATGTTTCTTTCTGCCAATGCTACCTGCTTTATACAGCACATGGATCAAACATCAATAGCTGCATTCAAACAATATTATTTGTGGGCAATAACGGCCAAGGCCATCAAGACAAGTGACAAGGCTGATGGGCCAACACTCATAGAATTTTGGAAGAATTATAACACAAGGAATGCAACCAATAGGATTGGAGACATGCAGGCTGAAATAAAAGAAACAAAGAAAGATTCCTGGAAACAATTATGCAAACAAATTAATAATTTCATGAATTCTAAAGAAACTACAAATGAACTAAACTTGGACATCAACAACAAAGATGTTAATGAGTTACCTCAGACTGCAGTTGAATAAATACTTAATACAGCAACAATAAAAGTGAGGAAGAAGCTAATAAGAACATCAAGATTTTGACAAATAAAAATATGAATGAAGCCTTTATACATCTTGACAAACTTTTGACTACCATGAAAGAAAATGATCCATTTAGAAAGCATGTATTTAAAATATACAGGGCAACAAATTTATACAGAAAAATCCAAAAGCACTAAAAAAGAACTTTTGGTATTTGCATATTATCGCAACCTATTGGCGACATTATATGAAATGAAGCACCTGGATGCCAATTCAGCACATTATTAATAGAATTGGCAATTGTTACGATAATACCAAAATACTGAATTTTTTTAACTTCATTATGTATACATATTGATAAAAAAAAACTATATAAGTTTTTTGTGCTTATTATTTTTTTTTAATTTCAAACATTTGCACTTACTTTCAGAAACAAACTATGTGCAAAAATTGAGCGCTGCTGGTATATCAAAAATAATATGGTCAAATTTTAATACATATATTATTCACATAAAACAGTATTTATTTCAGACAACATATCTACTGCTTGAAAGAATAAGTACTGTAAATCCGACGTATAACACACACTTTTTACACAAAAAATATCAAAATTAACGGGTGCGCATTATACAGCAAGTATAAAAATGAGAGCTTTAAAAATGAAAAAATTAGATCAGCATATTGAAATACTGTTAACTTAAAAAGAAATGACATTCCTTGTGAACTTAAAGGGTTGTAGTTCTAGAAGTAGACAATTTTTTCAAAAGCTTGAAATACTACATCAAATAAATGTCTTCAAAATACAAAAGCATTGCACATGTATATTTCAGGTTTCTTCATTAAAAAAAGGGGGTGCACGTTTCAAATAGGGTAATATATAGAGAGACGTAAGTAACTGAAAGGTGCAGCAAAAAATAAGTTTCAACTATAGCATAATGATTGGAAGTGCAAATTTCTTATGTACTATATGTTATTCTAAAACACACAATTAAATTGCTGTTTTTAAAATTATCTTTAGATCAAAAACATCCAAGATGGAAAGCAATTTTAATTTATCAGACAGCACTTGATTTTAATTTCTCAAGAGAGTGAGTGAAAATAAATGTTGCACTATTCAGCTACTCTTGAGGGCTTTCAGAGACGAACCTCGTAATTTTGAATTATGGTCGTGACAAGGTCATACTTAATGTGCATGGCGACTCTTTAGTGGTACTAGGCTCGAACTCATGACACAGCGACCATGAGTCTACTATCTTGATCACTTCAATTTCTCGAATCAAATAAAAATACAAAACATTTCCAAAAGTACATAAAGCATCACTACTTTGACAGCTCAATTTAAAAAGCATAAAAATAGAACACTACTTTTGATAAGTGCAAAAAAAACTTTTCTTATAAACTAAACATAATTCTACATAGTAAAGAATTCTACCTTAGAGAATAAAAGTATAAAAAAAGCAAAAACTTACTAGATAAACTCTTTGAAGGCACATCAGTTTGATCAACAACAGGAAATTTTGGTAA
Source organism: Trichonephila clavata (assembly GCA_019973975.1). NCBI lineage: Eukaryota > Metazoa > Arthropoda > Arachnida > Araneae > Nephilidae > Trichonephila > Trichonephila clavata. Next base: position 14,875 of record BMAO01005516.1, on the reverse strand, counting down.
AATATTTGTTGCTTTTTCACATATTCCTTCATCACTTTTAATATCTTCCTTTTCTTTCTCACTATTCTTAGATAACACAGGATCTTTGTCTGCTTTTCGTGTTCTTAAATTTAAGTTTTTCTTTTTTAACTGCAATCGAGCCTTACGAATAATATTTTTAGTTCGTCTTTGGCTAGATGTCCGTTGTTGATGTTCACTCTTCCACTGAGCAACAGATGATTCTAACTTAGAAGGCATTTTGACAGAAGACTGAAGAGAGGATTCTTTCAAACGACCTTCCCATTGAGATTTGAGCAATTTTTCGATCTTTGCTGCTACTTTTTCCAGTTTATCTTCAGGTTTCTTTTCATCATCCATATTATCTGAACTGTTAACTTCTTTTTCAGGTTCACTTTTGACACTGTGAGAAGCAGCTTTTTTGAAACTTTCTAAAATTTTGAATGGTCTATCTTTAGGTTTTTGAGCCATTTTCTCAGCATATTTACTGACCATATCTGGCTTGATAATATCTTTGAAAGAACCTGATGATGCACCAGTTCCTGAGCTATCGTCACTTTTTTTCAAAGCAAATGGGTATTCATAATTCATTTCAGATAATTTCATTTGAACTTTAAGACTAGGTTTCCAGGGTCGCTTACCTTCCACAACGAGAGGTCTATCTAAAAGGCCCACCTTTTTTTTAAGCTTATTTGAATATCTAGAATCCTCCACCTGAGAATCTTCAGGACTACTTCCACCATCCATAGCTGATATTGTTTCTGAGCTGCCACTAAAAGAGGATCGAGAACACTGACTGTCATCATCTGCTGCTTTATTGCCAGAAACATCATAATCATCCATATACCTTTTACGTGGTATAATTTTTCTAGATGAGCGAGCACTCATTGATGGTAAAACAAATCTTTTATGACCTGAAAAGGAGCGTTTTGGTTTTGGTTTTAATAGCCTTTTGTCAGATTTAATTGTATCATTACTTTCAAGACTAAAAATTCTCGGCGAGACTGAATGTTCAAGAGACTTGGAAGATTTTTTTCTTAATTTATCTTTAAGATTTTCATTTTCCACTATTGTAGGCAATTGTTTCCTCAAATTTAAATACTTGCATTTTGATGGATATAAATATCTATTTCGAAATTTTTTCTGAGCATTAGACCGCATATTTCTTTTTCGTCTCCGATGAGATTTCACTTGATGCTTAGCTTTTTCTAAGAGATGCATAACAATGGAAGCCTTCCCTGATGTTTTAGATCCTGAAGGTAAATTTATGTCATTTTGAAAATCAGTTTTTGTTTCACTAGTATTTACAGTATTTATCGGTTCCACAGGCGATTCTGATCTAAGCCTAGTTTCAGCTGATATACTTTGCCTTGAACTAAGTTTTGATTTTGAGCACTGTGGCACTTCATCAGTAAAATGACTATTTCTCTGTACATTTGATTTATGAAGACCATCTTTTATCATTTTAACATAAGATTTGCGCAAAATATTTCGCATACCCCTTTCGCGACGAATTGAAAAAGTAGAAGCATCAGAGTCAGATGAGGAAAAAAGCCTGTCGATTTCAGATGTAGGTGGTGAGGATTCATTGCTTGAATGCAGAAACTTCTCTATAGCTTCCTTTTGCTTTGATTTAACTGCTAAAATGGCTTCGGCCTGGGCAATATCCTCTGAAGTAAACCCTTCAAAATCTTCTTCCTAAAAAATAGGAATAAATCATATAATTGAAAATAAATGTTTACAAGTTTTACAAACTCATTAATTTTAAAATTTTTTTATATCGAAAAAAGATAATTTCTGTTTGACACTCCTAGACTTATTCACGAGTTAAGTTTCAACATTACTCACAATGAAGCAATTAAGAATTTTCAGATAGAATAAGATGCTTACTATGAAAAACAAAATGGTCAATTAAATGAAAAAAAATACAAACTTTTTTACAATATCCAAGTATAAATAATTTCTAATCTAAAGGGATATTACAGGAAGGAAAGGGATGTGCAATAGAGATATAAGATTACGATACAATTGAAATTTCTCTCTTAATGGTTAAAATGACACTTACCGAAGACCTGTATAAGCTTTAAATTACTCTTGAAGGATTTCATTATACAAATGGTGGTATGATCTAAAAGACTGTTTGCATATAAGTAAGACAAACCTAGTTTCATTTGTTAAATTGGTACTTAAGTATTATCGCAACAACATATATGCAGTATCGACAATACATGAAACGAAGCACATAGTTGTCAATTTAGACCATACTACACATGTGAAATCCGGGTTGCCAACTTGGAGAGTTATCTTGAATGCTGGCACTGTTCTGATAATTTGGAAGTACCCTTAAATTTCACTAAGCTTAAACTAACTTACATTAATTTATATTAAATAAATTTTCAAAAAAAAAAGTTTTTATAAAAAAACAAATGCTAATAGGTAAAGGTTATAGTCTATGCAATTAATACGTTGAACTTTCTGGGAAAATGTGATGGGGGGGGGGGGCACAATACTACACAGTAAACTGATGAAGCTTTTGAAGAATTCGCACCAAAACTTGGCAAAGATTTTGACCAACTTATATACAAAGTTACTGTTTTTGAGTATGCATGGGAATGTTTCTTTTTTATTACTGTGTATTTTGGCTATTTGGTATTCTTACTATTGTATATTTTAGTATTTGGCACCGATTTTTGATTTGGCAAAAATGGTCAATGGATTAATACACAAGTACCAAAAATTATTCTGTATTTTGATCATCACTAAGATTTAAAATATTTTTTTTCAAATTAATATAACTTTCATTTTGAAATGTTACTGTGATATTAATTTTTCATAACAGATGCTGATATTGATCCCTACTGGCCATTCTTTAAGTTATAAAAATACTCCAAAATAGCTTTGAGATGGTCTGACAAAAGGGATGTATATACTCAGCAGCAAATATTGCAATGCTGACATTGTGGATACCAGGAAAAAAAAGAGCAAGAGGAAAGATGGAGAATGTTTTAAAATCAGGTTGTGTGATTGAGTACAATAATGGAATTGGAGGCCTTGATAAAAATGATTAACCAGTTGGTGTGTTTGGTAATTATGCAAAAATATATAAAAGGATAATTTTTTTTTACATATTTGACACTGCACTCTACAATTCATATGTTTTATATAAAAACAAACAATACAAACTGAATCGGAACTGGAAGCTTTCGATTGGGCATAGCAGAGCAAACCCTATAAAAAGTTGCAGGCTAAAAGATGGTGAGATTTTCCAAAATACATTTTTTTTAAAACTCAGAATAAAAGAACACCTACTAAGAAATGTTGTGCGTGGTACAAGAATAAAACTAGAAGTGAAACTTCCCGGCAGTGTCAAGAATGCAGGATTCTTTTACACTTGTCAGTGTTTCGAAAAGTACCATATGCTTGAAGATTCAACTACATGCCTTATAGGTTCTGCTTTGAAGTTTTCAAAATTTTACCTTTTTTGCTATTATTTAACAATATGTAAAAATGAATATTAATTAAAAATATGTAAAAATTATCAAATTTAACAATTTTTTAAAAATAAAAATTAAACAGTTATTTTATACACAGTTTTTCATTATTAAATCATAGTGGAAAAATTAAATTGACTACGAATGAAATGGCATAATTGGTTTCAACATTATTTTCCTTTAAATTAATAACAAATATTTTAAAGATTAAACAGAATAGTTTTGAATGACAATTATGTGATTTTTTTTATACTTAACACCATACAGTACAAAAGCAAAAAATTACTATTGACAAAATCATTAAGAACTACAAATCTTAAACCCAGTTAAGACAATGTAAATTAGTTAAGAACATGTAAGTCTTTGAAACATCTGAACTTCTATATTCTAAATAGTAACATTTAATGTATTCTAGAATGAATTAATTTAAAGGTTCATGATTCTGAAGCTTCAAAAACTTCTTGAGACAGCAAAAACTTAAATTTTCATTGTATGGCTCCTACCAACCCTTACACTAAATCAAGCTAAGTTTGACCTGCATTGTGTAAGGTTACAATTGTGTTTTCTAATATTTAATACCCAGGCAATGGACTAAATTCATGTGACATCATAATCACATAATTTTAAACCACATGTTTTTAGCCAATCAAGTTCAAAAACAAATGTGACGTCATAGTCACGATAAATGCAATTGTCTATTTTTAGCAAATCAGTTCATGCACTTCGTTGTTGCCAAATTACGCTTTTTACAGAAACTTTTTTTTTAAATTAATATTTGTCACTTTTAAATAAAGTACATGTATAAAACAAGACTTTTTTTCTTTAATTTTAAAATCTTTTTGCAGAAATTTCTTTTTATAACTCTTGAGCATCTTTACCCAATTATGCAATTTGAAATTTTGCCTAAGTTTTACAAATAGAATAAAAAATACGAGCTAGTTTATTGTCCGTTTTGAATTCAATGTAGAACACGTGTTTATATTATCATGTGACCATCATGAATTTTGTCCATTGTGTTATAGGTCTGTTATTCAGTCTTTGATGGGAAGAAATGTTTACAGCCACAGATAAATGTCATCAAATATGTGAGGTAAAAGGCCCCAATGCAATGAGTGATGGCAAAGAGCATGAATTAAATGTGATCTAGGTTTTCTTCATCAAAAATTCAGGATATCATAAGATTTTTATACTTTTTCTATTCCGAAGAAGGAAAAGAGGGCAGAAAATCAGAAACCATACTAGTTATGAAATGAAACTTAACGATGAACTATTTTTGATTCAACTTCAGGTTACAAATGAAAGCAGAACTATGTTTTAGCTTGACTCTTGAAGGTTGTGCATCTCACAAGGCAATATTTGAACACAAATGTTCCTTTCAATGAAGGTAAATTTGTTAATTTAAGAAAGTAAAGAATAAGGCAATCTTTTTATAGCAGAAAATTGGGTTGAAGGAGTAAAAACTAAAATGAAAGGAATTACAATTACAAAATCCATAAGCCAAAACTCAGTAGGGCAACAGCCCATGAGGGTTACGGCCAACTGTGCCCATCTCAGTTTTTGTGACCTTGAGCACTGAGGTGCATGAGCAGATATTCTGGTCAGGGCATCAGTCTGATGTGAAACACCCCAGATGTTAGTTCCCAAGCAAGCTTGGTACTCATTTACCAACCCACTGAAGGGAAGAAAGGCTAAGTTGACCTTGCCCAGCCTGGGATTTGAGCCCCAGATTTGTAGCAGGGAAGCACTGTACAGTACTATTCAGCCACTGGGCTACAAAACCCATAGTTGCACAAATTACAGATGGTGCTAGAATTATGGTGTGAGTACCACCTATGCTAGCCACATGCCATATACCTGGCACATATGATGTAGAAGAAAGCACAGTTGAAATAGAAAGCATATAATATAAAGAATACATTGATGAAAGTGAGAAGTTAATTAAAGATTAAACAAAGTGTTACATTTAGTATTTGTAGGAGGCTGCATATTGCTAATGCAATATATATATATATATATATGGATGGTAGAAATAAAACTAAAATTATTCATAAAACCACATCAAAAGAATATTTTACAAAAATTATGATGGGAAAGAGCATGTTGTTGCAGTTGCTGTTGTTCTTTCATGTTAACTAAATAAAAACCTCTTGATTTTACAAGCTAACATAATAATGACAGGGTTTTTTTTTTGTTGCAAAGATGAATTACTGTTTACCATGTCATGATCAGAAGAGAGCAAGCACAAACGCTTTAAAAGATACATTTTTAAAGTTGGACAAAAAATTGAAAAAGTGATTCACTCAAAAAATATAGGGTCTTACATTGTTCAATTGGCTAGGTTCTGGCTTAAGAGCAAGATATTGAAGCAAAAATTGCAATTGTTTGACCCAACTGAGAACAGAGCGAGTGAATATTAACGTCGCCCTTTTCAGGTACACAAGGGCTTTTGGCGACAGACCTCGTAATTTTGAACCATGGTCAAGTGACGAGGACAACCCCTGAGATGGCACCCCCTCTAACTTCCACATCATACCAATGAGAGGATGTTTGAGCTTCGACAGATTTAAAATAAACCCTCCGACACGCAGGTCTTCAGTGGTACTAGGTTTAAACTCATGACATGCCAGCCACATGACCTTGATCACTAGGTTACTGCAGCCTCCTAATTGAGAATTAATGATCAAATGTTAAGAAACTGGATGTGGTTTTGAAAACAATTCCTTCAACATCTGCTGAAGCTGAGGTTATTTTCTGCAGTCCGGTAGATAAAACAAAGCTGAATGATAAAAGCACAGTTTACTTAAATTTTCTTAAATCATATTTCAAAAATACTAACTCAATAAAGGAGTACAAATTTAGAAATTCATGATTAATCTTATTTTATGTAATTGTTATTGTAATACATTTTTCAGGCAGATCTTGATATCAAACCAACAATCTCAAAAAGCTATCTAATGACAACTGTCTTTTAGAATGGACAAAGTGTCCGATTAGCACTTTGAAGAGGTCAAAACAACAATTAGATTGGTTGTTATCACAAAAACCACTTGGTGCATATCGTATCGATATTGAAATAGTGTTTAAAATATTAAAAGTTGCAAAACAAATTGATGTTAACTCTTTGTGCAAGCATTTCAAAATCTTCACCAATTTACTGTTTGACAGACGAAAGCTAATTACCCATAAACCATAAGCATTTTTGTTAGTTGCTATTTGCATACAAAATGTAGGAAAATATAAAGTTAAATTAATTTTTCAATGAAAATCTATGTGCATCAACCATAAAAAAATAATTTTGCATCTGTATTGTAAATTGGCATCCATCCACATAAACAAATGATGCAGCATTTACAAAAAATACTTAAAACTACTTGTAATTGACAGTTAGGATACAAGAAATTGAAAAATTCCCTGCCTCGATAATTTGCCATGTTGAGAACTTATAGTCAAAAGTAGTATCATTGAGTAAATGAATAATTTGACAATATTAAATCTGATATTTTTTAATTTTTAAGAAAGTTTATAAAGTATTTTTTTTTAAATATACATCTACATTTGTGGAGAAAAAAATTCATGAAATTCATTTGTGATCTATAAAACAATATTTTACATCATCTCCAGAATATCAAATAAGTTGATTCTTACTTTAAAAATAAAATTTCCTTTGTTTTAATTTCACACATTTTTTCAATCATATTTACTTGAAAATTCAGAATACTGTACCTTATTCATATGAATTCCAATACATATACTTCTGAAATTTATATTCTAATTACGTCTCGAGAATAATTTGACAAAATGATTTATCACACGATACACTGGTTATTATATATATAATGTCAGATTATATATATAATGTCAATATTTAAATCATATTTGACAAAGTGTGATGTCAATCAAATATAAAATCAAATTTTTAAAAAAAATCAAAACCAGTTAAAATCAAACACATTTTCATCCCCCGATCGAAATATAAACAAAAACATGTATTATTAATCAAGTTAATCAAAAATATTAGAGAGTACAATTGAAACAAAAAAAATGGTTTCAGAATCAAAGAAAATAAAATTTATTTACTTAAGCTTCCAGAAAAATAATATGCAAAGACATGACAATGAGGAAATATTAATTCTCGCGTGAAAGTAGAATTCTAACAACAAGATATTCGCTTTAAGACGACTCAAAACTTAGCGTAATTAATTGTGAATTTGTATACAAGTACACATGCATTTGAAGGATAATTTGTGAAAAATTTTAAAATTACTATAAGGAATTACACATTTTGAAATTGAACAACAATTAAAAAAAACACTAACGATTTACTTTACCTCATCTGAATATCCAAACAAGTCGTAGAAGAGTTTTAAGCCAACTTCAATACTGTGAAACGCCGGAGTATATACTTCGGCGTTCAATTTAACATCATCATAAACATATTTTACATAATTTTTTCCAATTCTTTGCCCAGGCCGTCCTGGAAACCGTAGGCGCGCCATTTTGATGATCAAAGCATAACATCTGAATATGGCATCAAAATGCTTCAAGGTTACTCTTCTTTTAGTGCTCTTTAAATTTGAGTGACGTTTATACAGACGAACATCTTTAAAATACATAGAGGATGCAAATCTGATGTATAATACAACAGAAAAATTGACAGATTATTAGCTTTCAATGCGCGATGGTATCCTACCGCAACAGGCGCGAAATTTAACATCAAGTTGCGCACAATTGTAATCCATGATTGAAATTACAATCGATTATTGGAAATATAACGATTACGATTATTGCTAAAATTTTAAAATAGCATCATTTATCAACATATAAAATTGAATATTTAAAAAAAAAAAAATTTTTTTTTAGATAGAATTATAAATTTGAAAGCTTAAAATATAGAGGTTCAAAATATGATTTGTTCATTTTCCTCAATTGTAGCATGAATGTGAAACTTGATTTAAAAAAAAAGAGTATATAAGAAAAAGGAGGGGAAATTAAATTTAAGAAATAGTGCAGTGAAAAACACGGTGAAAAACGCAACATCCTCAAAAAAAGTTACAAAAAAAAAGTGTGTGCTTATAACCAAACACACGATAAAAGTGATAACTTCAAATTTTTAATGGTTTTTCAGGGATTAGTTAGGTGAATAAAAAACAAGGGGATATTAGTTTTGTCATATAAAATTACTCATTCATTATTATTATGTATGGGAGAGAAAATCTAGACATTTGTTTGCATTTACTGTGATTCAAAATGTTAATTATTCTATCTGATGAATACATTTCAGCATTTTCTTATATTCGTAAAATTTTTCTCTCTAAATCGTTTTTCTAAAATAAAAAAAAACTATTAGTTGTAATGTATCAGAAGGTTGTCTTTCTGCACATGCTCCATACAATTAATTATTACTGGCATTTGTTGATTTTAGCAATTTTTTTCCTTGCATTTTTATGGCTGCTTGAAATGGAAAAGGGCCTTTTTAAACAGTATTTTTTGTGCAAAAAAGCAGAAAAATAAAAAAATTACGAAATTCCATCAATTTTTTAAAGAAATTTAATAATATTCCATCCCAGTCTAACTTGGCAGCGTTGAGAAAGATATACGATGTAACAATCTACTTAAAAAACGGTTGTAACTTACTTTCTTTCTTTTTTTTTTAAATTTAAATCCAAGAAAATCCATAGAAATTTCTAAAAAATATAAGACATTGTAGAGATTGGGATTTTAATGATACATTTCAAGTTAATCACATGTTAAAAGCATTTATTTTTTAAACAAAGTTAATTAATATAGTCAATAGAGCAACGTCATGAAATTCCAGTTTGGCTGAAAACCAATTTTCGACGCTAAATTTTGTCATTGTTGTAACAATAACATTCTTACAACAATGACGAAAAAAGCCGAATGAGCGTTACAAGCCCGAACGTGACGTTCATTGAAATTCATTCTCCAGGAAAAAGTGCCTAAAGAAATTACTAACAACCGACTATTTTTTTTTAAAAAAAAGTTAATTAATACAGTTAATAGAGCAACGTCATGAAATTCCAGTTTGGCTGAAAATCGACTCTCGACGCCAAATTTTGTCATTGTTGTAAGTCTTTTTTTGTTGAAAAACTTTACATTGTTACGGAAAATTCTGATCTATTGTTAAGAGCGTTACAAACTCGAGCGTAACAATGCTTGGCTTATTAAAACGTATCATTCAAGCTCACTCTCCAGCAAAACGCTTCTAAAGAAGTTATCACTTCAAAAAGCAGCCTTTTTTATTTAAATACCCCCAAAAAAACCCAGTTAATGAATGAAATAGCATTAGTTTATAACTCTACAAACAAAATATTACTTCTATGAAGTGTAAAAAAAGTAAGAAAAAGGAAAAAATATTGGTTCGGTGTATCTTATAGTTCAAACCTTTCGATAAATTTCATTTCCAATAAATAAATAAATAACACAGATTTTAACTGTAGATTTTTGGGAAAGGAAAAATAAAAGCGATAATGATATTTATAAACGGAAATAATAGACAGAAAAACAACACTAGTATCGAGTAGCGCGTAGATATTTCTCTCAAAACCATTGTTAAAAAGAAATCTGAAAGATTGATTGAAGGTGGGCTTCTAAATGTACTGAAAAGGTCAGGGTACTTTAACTTAATGAAATCACATTATTTGGGTATGAAACTTTTGTTGAGAACGTAAATTACTCATATAAATCCACCATGAAATGTAAAAATGTCAGAAACAGTCTAGAAAATTTTAAAATTACGAAAAATACATATATCTTTGCTTCCAAAATGCTAGGACGCCATGTTTGGCAAGCTTTATTGTAATGACTGCAGATGGCGCCACGTGTATGCAATCTACGTACAAAACTTTTAAAATATTACTTTAGAAGAAAATTGAGCATAAACTGATTAAATACACATTAATAATACTTTATTTTACGAAAAAGAATATTTTGCTACATGAATGATTTTAATCACTTCAGAAACACTAATTCTGCTTTTTTTTTATATGAAAGGGGGAGGGGGTAAGAGAATTAAAGTTACCCTAGACTACGTCATGAGATCACGTCGTTGTTAGGGAGGGGACCCTCTTCGTTGGAATGAAAGAAGGAAGTTCTGACAATTTGTTTCCAAGATGAAACGGTCAAGTGACCTTGAGATAAGGTTGACGAGGGTGGGGGGAAACACATGAACAGGATAGCTGTTTATTTCAGGGGGAGGCTATTGGAATCTATTTTGGGACTGAAAGGGGGTTATTGTGGGGTGTATACTTTCTTAGTGAGTGAAACATTTGTAGAATTGTCATTTCAACCAGACTAAAAGCTGGTGCAGGGAGTGGTGTCCTCAATGGATGCTATGCACCGGGGCCCTAAAATAATCAAGAATTAAAAAAATATACTCTTGCATATGAAAACATTACAATATACTCCTATTGATGTCAATATGGCGAGATGTAAAATTTATCGTAAACATTATTATTATGGATATCTAAAATTCGACAATCTTCAAAATAGTTCTTGATGTTACGAAAGTTTAGTTTTTGTTATTCGATTTGGGAAGCTCCCAAAAATCTCTACCTCAACTGGACTTTTTAGAAGATATAATTTAGAAGTGGGGACTTATATTAATAAAGTAGCGAAATTTTTTTGAAGAAGCCTGGTTGTTATTTCAATAGTAACTCTAAAAATAATGTGAATGTTTCAAAAATCTTAATTCAGGCTCTGTAAAGAAAAATCCAAAAGAATTTTCCATGAAAAGAGAATGTTTTGAAAATGTAATTTTTCTTCATGTTTTTGCTATAAAATTACATTTAAAGAGTTTTAATGTAATGGAATAAAAAGGAAAATTTTTAATCGAATTGTTGAGTAATTACTACTCTGTGCTAATGGATCACATAAGCAGAATAAGAAATTCGTAAAACAGAGAATTTTGCACAGATCTCAAAAATAAGTTATTTTTGTATTAGGAAAGGAAGTCGTCTCCTTTCCGAAATTAAAGCAGCTACGTCCAAATGGACTGCACTCTTAAAATTTCCCATTAGGAAAAAAATTCAATCAATATTAGATATGTAAATTTTGAAGATAAAAGATTAACTATAAATGAGAATTTTTACAGGGTTTATTAAAGTAATTTATGTGCCTGGAGCAGGATTAGCAAAAAAAAAGAGAGAGAGAGATTAGTGTCGCTCTATAAAGCAACAAGAGGGCTATTGATCACAAACCTCGTAATGTTCAACCTCGGTCGAGTAACGAGAATGATACCTGAGCTGGCATCCCTCTTTCCTAACTACCACATAAATGGGAGGAATGGCCTCATCTACACGGAGGGTCTTTAGTGGCAACAGGATTTGAGCCCATGACACTCCAGACACGAACTCGTGACCATAACCACTAAGCTACTGCGCCCACCAGGAATAGCAAAAATTCTATTGAAAAGGTTAAGGGAGTCTGATAACCAATCAGTTTTTAATATATTTGAAGTTTTCTGAGAGTTGACAATCTCAATATTTGACAGTTTAGAGAGAGTGATCAGTTTAGCAATCATTTTAAAGCATTTTTCCATTCTTAAAAGTTTAATTAATTAAAAACTGGAAGGAGGTACCGCCCCCTTCTCTATCTGCCTAATGGCGGACCAACTCCCATTGTACAAATTATGCAACTCTATCACAGCTCAAATTGTAAAACTGTAATTTCCTTGTATTATGTAGTTCATACGGTTTTTTCTTCATAATTGGCTGTAAAATTTGTAACACATCGTCACGTTTAACTATTTTTGCACGTTCATGCAAAGCCTCCCTATCATAAATGTAAATTTGTCCAAACTGTGAGTTTGCTCCATTCTGTAAAAAAGATGTAGTTTCTTTTGTTAACTTCACCTTAAAAAAAACCTTGAAATAAATTTATTACAGCATCATGAAAAATTTTTTTGTATATAAAGAGAGAGATTTGGGAGAATAAACGGTTCGTTCAGTGAAATGGCTATTAACTCTTACTACTAAAATCGTTTCTGTTCAGTTATGTTTCGAGGTTTTTAATTTTTAAAGAGCAATATTTGTGTTTTTACACATAGTTAAAAACTTTAGAAGCTTTTTTTGCTTTCATTAATTTTTTTCTATTGAGAAATTGCCGGGCTCAAAACATTCTTGTGTTACTAAAAGACAATATTTGGAAGAGGTGGAATACTACTGAAAATTATATGACTTAAAATCCGCCTTTTTTCAGCTGATACTACAATGAGACTTTATTGAGTTCAAGTATTCCGTATACAAGTATTGCAAATACGTATAACTGAATTTATCTATGATATTACAAAATGTATTATAATACTATAGTAAAATAATTTCAAGTCATGTAATAAAAATCAAACTTTTTAAATTGCACCGACTTAAAACTGAGAAAAAATTAGATGTTATACGTACAAACCTGGGGGTTTCTAATTTCAGTTTGTATCATTATTATTTTTATAAGAGTTTCAAAACTTTTATGAAAGCATCATGTTAAGATTAGGCTGAGTAATTTCTGTCATCGTATAACAAATGCTACAATTTTATGTAAAAAAAAAACATATTTTAAATATTAAAAAATATATATCCTCATATAACATATTTAATTAAAGTAGTGTTTTGATACAGTGTACATAATTTGGATAATAACATTTTTTTAATTAGATCTTTAGAGGCATTATAGTTTTTGTTTTATGCCTTTAGAAACTTAACTGTGTTTTTCTCAGACTTTTCAATTTTGAGGATATATTTCTCCCAAGGATTTTTTCTGTTCAAGATAATATTGAAAAATTGAAAAATTTTAATTTTATGTATATTATATATATATATATATATGTTCTTTAAAAGTTAGTATGGATTTCGGTCTGAGAGTACTAGTTATTTTTTCTAAAAAGCTTAAATTAATAGTTGTAAAAAATTTGATATTTTTTCCATAGCTGTAAAAATAATTAAAATTCAACAAGGAATTTTTAGTAGGGAAAATTAGTTTGAAATGTTCAATTCCATACTAACTTTTGTTCTCAATAATCTTAAGAAACAGAAATCACTGAAAATAACTAAAAAAACTTTAAAAATTGAGTATTTTACAGGAAAAATTTGTAATTTTTAAAATAAAGAACGGTAAAAAATTTTTTTATTTGAAGAATAAATTTAATAATATAATCTAAAAAGAAAACACAAATTACTTTCAATATTACTGTCTTTAAAAAGGGCACTGTGTAGCCTTAACATCACTACTCAAACTAGTAACATATTTAAAGCAATCCATTATTTTTTCTAGAGCGTTTCATGCAAAACCATAGATATAAAGATCAAGGAGAAAAAAAAACGGAATTCAAAAAGTGCTACAAAACACACACACACACACACATATATATATATATATATATATTATATACTAGCCGTTACCCGCCCGCTTCGCTGGGTATTTCATGACGTTTCATAAATATATACTGTATAATATATATATATATTATATATATAAATTATTGATATCTAAGCCCTAACATTAAGAATTCGATTATATTGAAAAATATAAGTATACCTGTAACTTTTTCGACTCTTGGCATAAAAAAGGATAGGACTTCTAATTTGTATTTTCTAAAAATTTTAAAAATTGAAGTATAGAAGGATGTTTGTACTTTCGTAACCCTATAACCAAGTGGATTTCCACGCAACCAATTTTTGGTGGAACTCTACTCCATAAAGTAAGCATGCAAGACAAATTTTAAGTCTAAGTCTAATAGAGTAAAAACGAAGTTTTTATTATCAATTCCCTCCGTAATTCCGTTGAGAAACGTTCTCCAATATAACTGTTCTTAGCGGATTTCAATTTAACAAATGGAAAATGCAAACCAAATTCCACTGTTATAGTTCTTGTAGTTCGAAAAAAGGAAATTTTTTTTATGTCAATACTCCCCAGTAACCCCATGCTCCCCCAGGAGTTGATTCCCTAAAATACATTCTTAGTAGATCCCTATTCAACAAAAGAAACATGCTTAACCAATTTCAAGTATGTGGGTCTAACAATTCAAAAATGGGATTTTTTCCCATAATTCCCCGTGACCTCTCGCAACCCTCCTTGGGGGTTTATTTTCGTTTTAATATTTCGTTTTAATGGAACTCAGTTCCATGAAAGGAACATGCCCACCAATTTTCAAGCAGTTAGGTATAATAGTTTAAAAAACGGAAATATTTATATCCATTACGCTCCTTAATACCCTGAAATGAAACTTGTGGTTTAATTTTCGCGAAACCCGTTTTGTAGCGGTTCTCTACTCTGCGAAAGGAATCTTTTACTCAATTTCAAGACTGTACGTCTAATAGTTTAAAAATTGGAATAATTATCTATAGAGCCCCTTGTGAGAACCCGGAAACCGCAACTTGGGG